>CATIWQ010893960.1:0-51931 GCA_949673415.1 Euphorbia schlechtendalii | reverse complement strand
AACTTTAAATCGCCGATGTTTTAATTAGGCCACACGGGCCTCACCAAAATCAAATCGAGCATACGTGATATATCCCCTGTGCTAACTTTTGTGGATGCAGGTTAGATGTATGTTTAGGATTTATTTTCCTTCGGGTATTGCACATATTTTACAGAGAATGTAATTAATAGGGTAGCAGGTGGTTGCATCCCCCGATTTTTGAAGCCTTGTAATTTTCATTTTTCTGCATTTACTTTCCGCATTTACTTACGGTTTTGTGAATGGTTTATATTTCGCAATACGTGAACCATGCATTTAACTCCAAAAATGACCTAAGTGCGAATATGCCCAATTAAAAGAAAACGGTTTTCTGTAGATGTAATATATTGTGATCACTTAAGAAATAAGCAACTTATCCCGGACCCGAATCTCTGTGTCTTGGTGGGCCGTCCCCCGGACGTTAAGCCTCACAGAACTCTAATTCTTGGAAAGAGCTAATCCAGGTGGCGACTCCACACTGAGAGATGGCGGATTCAGGTTCGAACCGATCTAAAACGTTTTCACCTTTTTCTCTTTTTAACCTTTTTCCCGGGTCCTAGACCCGGTGCTTTCCTTCCTTTTTTCAAAACACCCCGGTGGACTGCGCCTATGAATCTCCGCGTGCTCTCGGCCCACCGCTCCGTGTCGCCCGCTCACATGTGTAATTATGGAAAAGTCTAAATACCCCTAGTCATAGTTTCATTTAAACTAGTTATTAATGAAGCGGATCAACTATGTGTAGGCTTATTCCTTGGATTGGATCTAAGCAGCCGATCTCACTAGTTGAAGGTGATACCTTGAGTTAACACATGAATGTATTCGGGTAATACATTGGAGACCACTATATGACAGACACTCGAAAATAGTTTAATCCATGTGTTAGTGTCACATCTTATTGCAGTAGCATTACGAATATCCTCAGACCTAAGATATCGGTTACCTTATGTAGAAGTTGCTATACTTTGATTCATACTCATGCATACCCTGTTATCAGGATGATACAAATGAGTGCGGGTTTAGTGATGAACTTTCATTAGTAAGCTGAGTAGTCAAGATGGGATCCATCACTCCTAATATAGTGATAAAATGGGAGTTATACCTTAAGGCCACTTATGGAATTAACAAACTCATAAATCTTTGATCACCATATGAGATTTATAGAATGATTTCTATTCAATCTCAATACATAAAGGTGAGTGGTGTTCTTAGCGAACAAGTTTAACTTTCGGGATAGGTACGGCTATTAAAAGAGCTAACACGTTATCCGATCTCAATAAATCGAATGGTATTTAACATGATCAAAGGAGTGTATTGTATTGGTTACTACTATAGAACCGGATCAAGTCACAAGCACTTGATGTTCCGAGTATTGAGGGATCATACACTTTGTTAGAAAGCCCATTTAATTGTCAATATTTATCAGTTTCCATAATGTTCTGGAACACTTAGTTTAAAGTTTCTCGAATGGGAAGCTAAGTTTAGGTTAACCTCTAGTGGCTCTATACTTCAAGATCTAATAAGGTTACACACATTAGGCCTTCACCAAACTAAATAAAGAACTTATAAACAGGGTCTATGCCAAGAATGAAAGGTTGTCAAGTTCATTTGGATGGACCATTAAATGGACTGACCGGTTAACCATTTTGAAAGATGGATTATGGACAAATAAACCAATATGTGTAGCAAGGGATTTTATCCATTGCAAGTGGGCCCCGTGAACACGGGTTGTTCGCGAGAGGGCCTGTATGGCTACCACACATGTTAGACATGATGTATTCCCTAGAGGAAATTAGGGTAATCTATCTTTATAAAATATTAATATACAAACAGTTTTAGAGTATTATTTATCAATAATAAGGCACCTTTGTTATATATCAATGATTGTTTATAAATTATGTATCTCGTTGGTGTTGTATATATTATATTAAGTATTTGTATATATTCATTGATATAATAAAGACAAAGTTTGTGACTAATTTATAGCTTGAAAGTGCGAGGACATAATGGGAGCTATGTGGTGTCAAAACTGCACACACATGTTACCATGAAAAGTCTAAATATTCATGGTCATAGTTTTATTAAGACTGGACATTAATGAAGCGGACAGACTAGCATGTGTAAGCTTACTCCTTGGGTTTGATCCAAGCAGCCGATCTCATGAGCTGAAGGTGGTACCTTAAGTTAACACATTAATGTATTCGGGTAATACATTGGAGACTATTATAAGATAGACACTCAGAAATAACTATATCCATGTGTCGGTGTCATGTCTTAGCAATACAAGTATCCTCAGACCTGAGATATTGGTTACCTTGTGCGAGAGTTGCTATAGTTTTGGTCATACTTATTCATACCCTGGTGATCAAGATGATACATTTGATTACGGGTGTAGTGATGATCATTCATTGGTAAGCTAGGTAGTCAAGATGGGATCTAAAGGCTTTACTTTTGGTTGAGAAACCAAACTTTCCAAGGGTGGGTCCCATTTTAAAAAGGGTCTGATTCCCAAGAAGAAAATCAGTAAGAAGAAGAAGAGTAAGAAAGGAACTGAAAATGTATACTTCCAATATGGCAAGTCAGGCAACTAAAAGAAGAATTGCAAGGTTCAGATTTCTGAACAAGTGAAGAAGAAGCCATGTGAGGCATCTACTTCAGATATGTTCATGATAGAGAGTTTCTCTAAAGTTCCTTATGAGTCAACATGGGTATTGGATACTGGTTGTGGTATTCAAATTTGTAATTATGTGTAGGGGTTGCGAAACAGTAGGAGGCTTGAAAGAGGGAAATGGACCTAAGAGTTGGAAATGGAACACGGGTTGCTGCTATAGCTGTAGGGACATATAGCCTTTGTTTGCCTAATGGCCTTGTTTTTGTTTTGAACAATTGCTATTACATTCCTGTTGTAACTAAAAATATTATTTATGTTGCACGTTTAGCAACAGAAGGATTTGAGATTTTATTTTCCAATAATAATTGTGAAATTCAGCATGATAATATTCTTTATGCTTGTGGAATGTGTTTGAATGGCATTTATGTTCTATATACTAAAATTGAAATTCTTAATATGAATATTTTTAAGAAATAGAAGATAGATAATGAGAAATCTTCGTACTTGTGGTATTGTCGTCTAGGCCATATGAATGAGACCCGCTTAACTAAGTTACACAAATGAGGTGACTTGGGCTCAATGGAATGGAAATCCTATGGGGCATGCAAACCATGTTTAATGGGAAAGATGACAAAGATACCTTTCAGAGGAAAGGGTCAACATGCTACGAGTACTTTGGAAATAATAAATTACGATGTATGTGGTCCAATGACTGTTAAGACACATGAAGGTTTTATCTACTTCATAACTTTTATCCAATGATTACTCACGATATGGTTATATGTACCTTATGAGTCACAAGTATGAAATTTTTTAGAAATTCAAAGATTTCAGAATCGAAGTAGCGAAACAGCTTGGGAGAAGTATCAAGGACCTTCGATCTGATCATGGGCCACCAACGTGGCTAGCACTACTAAGCAGTTATAGCACACACTAGTGAGCTGCAGGCTTGCAAGCATTGCAATGTAGCATTTATGTGGGCCTGCAGTGCAGGCCCACCAATAGCATAGAGCTCTATGTGGTGATACGCATGTGGGATGGGGAATCCCCCATCCCACATTGCTAATAGGGGAGCTTTTTTGCTCCCCTTCTCCTCCTCTTTCTATGTACTTCAGTTTAGCCTTTCTATTTTGAACTAGATTTCTTTCTTGCGAATTATTTTGGGATCCTCCCGGAGTTTCTCTTTTATTTGCGAGATTCTTTTGAAGGTTTATTCCTCTTTTAGAAAAGAGCCTTTGCAGTTATTTTCAGGTTGGTCTACAAGTGGTCCAACAACCACTTGTTAACTGAAGAGTTATTCCTCTCAAGGAAATTTTGGTCGGTGGGGTTCATGTGGACTGTTCATAGAGGTTGTCTTACTTTGGAGGCTAGTGTTAAAGGAGTTTTGTCCAACTGGTCTAAGGGATCACTCTACTGCAGCAAGGGAAAGGTACGCATCAACTGGTAATGCTTTATACTCAAATTCTAGGTCTCTTTAATAAGAATTTATAGACCTAATGCATCAATGGAATGTTTTAGTCAAGATTATATCAATCATACCATGCTTAGGAGTTCATTTTGGGTTAATTTTAGGTTTGGAAATTTTTCCATGCCAACTTGCATGTTCATTGCCTATATAGATTAACTAGCTGTGATATCAGAGCCTGCCTTATGCTATGGATGATTGATTATAATATACTGAAATGTTATTTTCTATTAATTGATTAAAGTATGCTATGCATGACTTAGGTTTCACTTCCTGTCATAGAAAATGTTGTGATAACTATGTGATTATGTGATTATGTGATTATCATAAAATTAACAATGTTTTACTACACGTGTAAATGCTTCAAATGAGGATCGTCTAGTACTTCACTCGATTAAAAGAATGAAATCATTAAATCATAATTGTCTATGGTATATTGAATTGAAGTACCCATGGTTATTTTGGAAAGGATTGGACTTGGCTGCTCATTCACTTTAACGGGGCCTCTCTTACCTAGAAATCTCCATCGGTATTAGGGTCAATGTACCAAAGGGACTTTTATAACTTATTCAAATTTTAGTATGGGAATTGGATTCCTTATATGGTTTTACAACCGTAGTTTAAATTGTTAAATTAAAACTTATAAACAGAGGTGCAAGAACTTAAACATGGACCTTATTTATTTTGAATGCTATGTGGAGTCTTAGAATAATGGAATGATTATGATGTAATAGTGTTGAGCATAATCCCTTAGATTAGTAATTCCTTATAGACCGAAATTATAGTTATCGTAATCATATCCATCATTAAATCCTAGACTATGGTGAGACTAGCTACACTAATGAAATCCCTATAATAATATTAAGGTAGTAAATAGTCTTCCTATCATAAGTCTATGATACGGACTTTATTAATGGATTTAAAAACATATACAACATGCCTTTCCTTAACATGTGTTTGACCATGAGATTAGATGGGGTTAAAGCCTTAACTGAACTAGGTTAGTTATCCATATCATTAGAGTTAATGTGGAATTAGAGATGCATTTGAAGAGTTGTACAATTGGGTACCCACGTCTTGAGAGAGAGAACTCAAATGGATTAGCAATTGCATGGAATAGGGTTCCAACTATTGTTATCGATTGTGTCTTGATCTGCTATAAAGAGGGTCACCTTATATGAGTTATGGATGCTACCTACTAAGGAAAATGGTTCAATCATGTTTCTCGAATTCAATAGAAGGGGCTATTTGGATGTCGACAAAAATAGTTGGAAATAAGTGTTTAATTAAAGACTTTATATTAAATGCATGTACATATATAATGTCTAAATGATTTTTATCTTATATCTAGGTTGAACAATGAATTAAAACATAAATCTTAGCCCAATTCTTGATAATAAGTTGATTGGGATCAATTTTGACCACTAGTTTAAGGCTCTAAGAAAGGAGCTTCAGAAAAACAATTTGGATTATGTTTTGGATGATCCTGTACCAATCAATCCTGATGTTGAGGGTTCTATCCAACAGAGAGAGGCATATCTTAAGCACAAGAAGGATAATTTTGTAGTATCACTTGTGATACTCGAAACCATGACCTTAAAGCTTAAGAAACAGCATGATGGTATGGACTTAAAATCTACGCTTATTCATCTTAGAGGAATTCATGAGGGCATGAAAACTGAAAGGAATGAAATATTAAAATTCTTTTATTCCTTTAAGAAATATGATGCGATCCTTGCCATTGAGTGATGTAAAGAATACTTTGGTTATTCTAAAAGGATGACTTAGACAGGTTTTGGAAGAAATTCTGAACTTGACATACATACATACTATGTTTGATAGGTTGTCTGATAAAAATTCACCTTTTGTGATAGATTATCTCACATTAAGAAAGACTAGCAAAACGTTTGAGTTTGTAAAAAGGCTTAGATGCTTTGAAGATGGTATGATGGCATAAGGAACAAGTACCTTAGTAAGTGGGACTTGTATTAAGGGTAAAGGTTTAAAACCCATCAATAGGAAGGTCAAAAGGTGATCATCGAAAAGGAGAAAACCAAAGAAATATGGTTCATGTTTAGAAGGACCAGACATTGGTAACATGATTGCAAAGCTCAAATTTGTTAACAAGTGAAGAATAAGCCAAGGAGGCATCTACTTCAGGTATGTTCATGATAGAGAGTTTCTCTACAATTCCTTATGAGTCTACATGGGTATTAGATACTGGTTGTGGTACTCATATATATACTTCTGCATAGGGGTTGTAGAATAGTAGGAGGTTATCTTAGAGGGAAATAGACCTAAGAGTTAAAAATGGAGAATGGGTTGCTGCAACAGCTATAGGGAAATATAGTCTTTGTTTACCCAGTGGCATAGTTTTAGTTTCTGTTGGTCCGTAAATGGGCTCTTAATAATAGCAGAGGGGGGGTGAATGCTTAATCTTGGTTACTTTTAATTATTTTAAAGTTAATCATCAAGTTCAGTTATGTGTGCTGAGTATGCATGCTGAGTGCAATATAAAAACTTATAAACTACTCAGCTTTGCTGGCACTGTTTATCTTCAATTTTTAGCTAAGTAAGACTACTCAATACATATGGGATAACAAGCAAATAAGTGAATGAGAGAGAGAGATGAATGAGTTGATCACTATTAAAGCTTAATGCTTAAAGTTAGAACGTCAACACCTGATATTTATCCTGGTTCGGCCCCTAGCCTACCTTCAGTCCTCGGATACCATCTCCAAACTTTAATCCACTAGTGAGTCATTCCTTCAATAGGAGGAAAAGCCTTTACAGTGGGTAGACACTATTACAGAAAGTACCCTCCTTTCTAACTACCGCTCAACTCAGTTGGGGTACCTTCCCAAGCTGACACTCAGATTAAATAAGAATGCGAACTGGATTCAGCTTATAGAAGCATTGAATCCTTATAATGCTAATCTAAGTAATTTCTCTCTATTACAAATAGATATGAACTTTAATGTTTGTTGATTGCTTGCGATGGAATTTCTTTGATAGCTAGAGTAATTTGAGCAGAGTTTTAGCTCTTAAGAAATTTGAGGTGATTCACCAAGTTTGAAAGTTTGCTCCAGTCTTTAATTTATACTTTGAAGCTCTGTGAAGTAGCCGTTGTAAACTTAAGATATTGTTGATATTCAATTTCTGATCTCTTTTAATCTTTCGAATCTTCCCGTTGGAGACATATTCCAGGACATTTAAAGATAGAATTAAAACATTGAGGTGTAATAAATTCTGTTGACAAAATCTCGTTTATCTTCAAGCAATCTGATTCTAAGAGAGACTCGCTAGAATGCAATGAAGAGTCTTCCCATTGGTTGACCTTACTGACGTTGACAGAATCGCGTGGAGACACTTGAGATGCCGCTCATAATAGAAAATTCCTTTTACTTGGATTGTAGTGAGGAATCTCTGACATACCGTACTGACACTTTTTGACTTTGTGAGGATCACAGGAATCTTCATTAATTTCAGCGCCTTTTCTCCTGAAAAGTAATTAAAGAATATTCCAATCATTCATAGATATAGTTAGTAGCACATATGTCATAAAGTCTCTATGTGTCAAAATAAGATGCTTTTAATTAAATTAAAGCAGAACTTAGCACGAGCTGAGTGAAGTAATTCTAAACTATGTAGTACTCAGCACAGACTCAACTTTTCCTCCTCTAAGTTATAACTTAATTAATTATCCAGCAAAACTGAGTTGTTCTCCCTTGAATAAACTCAAGTCAGCTTAATTAATTAAGAGTCTACTTAGTACTCAATTAATTTCACTATCCTAGATAGTTTACTATTTCCAAAACAACTCAGTATTATGTAGTACTATTAAACTAAGTAGTAGAAGAAGTTAATTGAATAAATAGTTTAGAGATTATAGAATACCTGAAAGCGATGTAAAACTCCCTTGTGCTGAGTGACTTCCCTTAGTCAGCTTGAGCTCCTCCATACCGAGTGAGTCTTCTACAAGTGGCTCAGCTCCCCCATACTTGGAGGATTTCTTCTTTAATTTGGGACATCATTTTTCTTCAGCCTTATCTTTAAAGTTTTGGTCTCTTATATGTTTTACTTTACTAAATCATTAGATACACAGCAGAAAACATAGACAGCATAAAAAGTTAAGAGATCTTAACTTGAGGTAGGAACTTGTAATTTTTATTAATATATCAAAAAAGGACTTAGTCAGTACATAAAGTATGTCCTGAGCTAAGATTATAAGCTAAGCCCTATTACAAGTTCTACATCTATTTGGAACATGGCCTAGACTATTTCTTATACGTTGAAGAAGAAGATCCAGAAGTCTTGGTCTTGTCCTGACTGGTCTTGTTAGAAGGATGAAGAGGATGAGAATGCCTTGGAAGAGATCCCTTGTTGAGATTTATCATTCTGAGCGCATCTTCAACTACCTTCTCCCCCCTAGCTATCTGACCTTGAACAATTTTATCAAGACAGACATTAAAGGCATCAAGTGCAGCTTGGAAGCTCTCTTGCTGGCCTATTATCTGTGGGGAAATCTCTTGCTCCAATTACTCCTTACCCTTAGTTGAGAGGAAGTCTTAATCACTCAGCTCGTTGAGAAGAAGATGGTGGCAACTCGAGAGATGAGCTATCTGGTGAAAACCTTGACTCATAAACTATTGAAAACACTGAAAGAGGCCTCGAAAGTTCGTTGCTATCAGTGAAATCTTCAGCTAAGATTCAATGTTAAGAATTTTAGGATCAATATAGGTGATACATCGTGAGGTGTAGTCGATGTCTTTTCCATCCAGCTCTCCCATCTTGAGTAGAGAATCCACCTTCTTCATTAGATCGTCCACTTCGGTTTTGGTGACATTTAGCTTTGTGTGGATTGTCATTTCAATCTCAGGGCAGAGGGACTCGGTCGGAGTTGCGCTTGGCATAGGCATGTCTGGAAAAATCTATCCCATCGCTGTCACTAAAAATTTCTAAGATGAGGAGACTTTCTCAGTTATGTGATCAGAGACCTCTCATTGAAGAGTATCCATCTTGGTTTGGAGAGAGACAATGTTCATGACAGGGGCCTTGTCCAGCTTCTTCGAGACATCCTTTAACAGCTTGAGCACCTCATCTTGCTTATTATCATAAACCAGCAAGAACCTTGACTCAGATTCTACCAACTTCGCTATGCTATGGCCCATGTCCTTAGTAGATGTTACCTCTTTAGAGACATCCTTGATCTTGCGATAGGCTATTCTCTTTATCTTGGCCTGCTCCTTTCTGAGCTCATGGATTTGTGTCACTTGAATAACCATGTTGGTACTCAAGAGACTCAACTACTCGATAGCAACATCTATGCTACTCTTTATCTACCAGGCTCTTGGAACTCCCTTTTTCCAAGTGATTTCAAATAACTAACAAGCTGCCTTGGATGCTTTCAAACTCCTCAAAGTATAGAGAGTCACTAGGCACACTTATGTGCTATTCAAATTTTGGCAATTTCACGTTGGACCTGGACAATAAGTTCGTCAATTATCAAGCGAGTAACATGTTGCCTACTGCTCCATCTAACTCACCATCAATCTTGAGCGTAGGAAATTACTTTCCTGCTAACTCTCGAATTTATGCCAAGAAAGATGTATCAGCCATTGTTGGCTTGCTACTAGGTTCAGGTGCGTCATTAGCTTTGAAATTTACCTCAGTAGTTTGACCGCTTGCTTTTCCCTACTAAGTGTAATTCTCAACATTGGGAACTTCCTTAACTAGAGAGATTAAGGGGGTTGAGGATGTGTTTGAAGAAAGGGTAGGTTTAGAACTATGTAGAAGAAATTGGTTTGAGTGGAATAGAAGGTACAATGGCTGTAGAAGAATTGTTTATTGGTTGAGAATGTACAGGAGAAGGGGTTGAAGAAATATGTACTGGAGATGGAGGAAAGGAGTCTTGGCTATTTTCAAGTGAAGAAATTTTAATTGGGGAATGTACAGAGTTAAAAGGGGAAGAAATTTTCTGCGTATCAAGATCTACTGAAGTAGAACTTGATGAAATAGAAGAATTTACAAATGAAGGGATTTGAGGATTTACAGGAGAAGATGAAGGGATAGGATTTTGTGGAACCTCTAGGTTAGCTATTTAACCCAAGGATGGGTCAGCCTGAGGTTTCTCATGCTAAGAAGAAGGCTCCTCAACATGAGTGAATGTAGGAGTGGGGATGTTGGGGTCCTGAGGATCATACTCCTCCAGAATCAAGGGTTTCTCCAGCATCCTCCTCGCTGCTCACCACCTACACATTCTTTTGCAGTGGCCTTGTGGTGGCAGAACGCTTTCGCTGAGTTCCCTTAAGTTTGGCAAAAAAGGCTTGAATGTTCTTAGCAGCTTTAGACCCAAGCTGGTCTTCATCTTTAGACTTTTTGGCCTCGCCCTGCTCCTCAGTATCATCTGAGAAAACCAGTTTGTGCTTCCTTTGGCATAGGGACTCATTGTCCTCAGCCTCTAGTTCCTTTTCCTCAGCTTTTTGCTCAGCTAGCAGCTTAGCCTCAGCCTCCCTTTATGTGCGGGTTTTGGCTTGCATCTTCCTTCTTTGATGCTGAGCAGGAGCATCACTAGACTTGGCTGGACTCTTCCCTTGGCCTTAGAGGAAGCAGCCTTTTGAGGATTAGAAGAGATGGTGGTTACATTCTCCAAGATACTGGAGATTAGAGCCTTATCAGAGTCATCACTCTCCTCAAAGTCCACCATAAACTAGTCTTCTTCCTCCTTGCTGATATCCTCAGGCAATACTGTCGGTATATACCTCAGCTTTTGCTTATCTTGAGCCTTGGTGTACCTAGCATGAACCTGGTTGTGAGCTAGCCTGCTGAAATGCAACATTTCAAGCCTCTTCTTCACCGGCAGGACTGTTTCACCGGACTCCCCCAGAAGCTGAGCCACGTCAACTTTCACTATCCTCATAATCTTGGTTATGAGGTAACCATAGTGATAGATGGTAGTCAGCTTTGTCAAGAGGTGAAGAATCTCCACTGGCCAATTGATCTTTTTACCCTCTACCATATGGTAGAACACACAATGCTCGAAGTAAGTGCAGTTAGTCAGTGAGCCTGTTTTGGGTAACAGCAACTTCACTATCAGCTCATGGCACATCCTCGCTGTCCATGACATCCCGTTGGCAACTATCTCCCCCAAAACATAGTTAGCTGGGAGTTCCCAATCTTTGGGAATGATGATGGCATCTTCATCGCTAGATCTACAGAGTTGAGTGCTTGAATTAGGCATGTTGAGAATGCTCCCAATCATACGAGAAGAAATGAAGGTTGATTTGCCTCTAAAGCCCATCAGTAGAACATCATTAAAGCCCTCTATTGTGTAGAGATGAGTGTAGAAAGCTCTAATGAGGCCTGTGATTGCAGGACCTTCCATCCTTAATAAGGAACTGAGGTGCTGCTGCTTAATAACTTGGTGCATCATCTTGTTGAGCAGTAGACCTTCATAGTTCACTTCTAAGCCATCTTGCCACTCCACTTTTGCAAGACTAGTTCCTGCTTCAAGGGTTAACTTCTCCATCTTCCCTTCTATGTTCATCATAATCTTCATGGTAGTGGTGTTTTTGAGTCTGAAAGTGGTCTTGGTTTTCGCCATTTGAGAAATTTGAGAGGAAATTGAAAGAAGAAAAGATTAGGGTTCGAATGCTCTGAGATTTCAAACTCGTAGAAAGCAAGTAACCCACTCTCTTCAACTGTTCAACTTATATAGACAATCTCAGATTTCCTTGATACATGTCACCATCTCAACTCAAGATGAAAATGAACACTGGGATTGACCTCTAATTAACTGCCTCAGTAAAACGGTGAGTTTTGGTAGAAACGGTTCCTATTCAAGCTTGCATCTTTTTGAAAATATAGAGGTTTGAATTTTAACCGTGAACTGTTTCTCAAGCCGTTTCTTTAAAAACTTGACGGTGTAATGCACGTGTCATCTCATGCAAGATCTCCAACACTTAGCCAAATTTCTGAGATTTTCATCCTTCTTCTTCATCATGGATTAGCCATACCAATCAACTACCTCACTACATAGAATTGTTACTTAGGCAATGGTTTGGTGAAATGTCAACGCGCTGCTCCTCTAATGAAACATACTCCAGCTTAACATCTCCTCGTAGCACATGATCTCTAATGAAGTGATGCCTGATGTTGACATGCTTCATTCTCCCATGCTGAACTGGATTCTTAGATAAATCAATTGCTCTCTTGTTATCACACATAACTTCGAGATAATTTGACTTTATACTATAATCTTCCAGTTGCTGCTTTATCCAAAGCAATTGTGCTACACAGCAATCTGCTGCCATGTACTCAACTTAAATTGTACTCAGTGCAACAAAAGTTTACTTCTTACTATACCAAGAGACAAGACACTCTCCAAGGAAATGACATCCTCCTATTGTACTCTTCCTGTTGAGTTTATCTCTTCCATAATCAGCATCTGTGAATCCCCAAGGAGTGAAATCTGAGCTGCTGGGATACCACAGACCTGCTTCAATCGAACTTTGCAAGTACTTGAGAATTCTCTTTCTAGCTGCTAAATGAGATTCTCTAGGATCAGCTTGATAACAGCATAGTAGAACACATCATACTGTATGTCTGGCCTACAAGTAGTGAGATAAAGAAGATAACCGATGATTCCTCTGTAGAACTTGCTATCCACAGGTTTACTTTCTTCATATACTCAAGATAGTATCCGTAGCCATAAGAGTGGACATTGGCTTTAAATGTTCCATGTCAAATTTCTTCAAAACTTCTCTAGTATATTTGGACTGACTAATGAAAATTCCATCATTAGTCTGTTTAATTTTAAGTCCAAGGAAGAAATTGAGCTCTCCCATCATAGACATCTCAAACTCGCTCTTCATTTGCTTGTTGAATTCCTTGCATAGCTTCTCATCAGTTACTCTAAATATTATATCATCAATGTATATTTGGGCAAGCAGCAAATCTTCCTTCCTTCGCCTGATAAATAGAGTTGTATCTACTTTACACCTGTCATAGCCTTTGATGATCAAGAAATTGGTCAGCCTCTCATACCAAGCTCTTGGAGACTGCTTCAATCCATAAAGAGATTTCTTCAATTTGAAGACACGCTCAGGATTCTTCGCATCTTCAAATCCTGGAGGCTAGCGAAAAATTCTTCTTAAATGAATCCATTCAGGAAAGCACTTTTGACATCCATTTGAAATAATTTGAAGTTCATACGGGATGCGAAAGCACAAAGGATTCGAATGGCTTCAAGCCAGGCTACTGGTCGGCTTGGAGGCAAAAGCTTTGAGCTTTTTAGATATGGTGGTAAAAGAGATTTGTTAACAAGAAGGAAAACAAGAGTAACGGAGAGTTAACACAGAAGAGGAAGAGATTTCGCAAAAGTGAGAAGAAAGAAAGAAAAGTCTGGCATTTTAAAAGGGAAGAGAGAGAAGGTTTCAAATGAAAATTTAAATTTTTTATGATAGTTATAGAGGAGATAAAAGAGGGGGAAGTGAAAGGTTGGGAGAAACGGCCACAACTCTAGTGATTATCAAAAAATTTAACCCTCTCTTTTGGGATAATCATCCCAAAAATTAATTAAGGATATATATATACACACACAAGCCAAAATTAAATGTTTAAACATGTATGGATTCGTTTGGCCCAAAATTAATTCTTTACTTGTATCATAATTAATTAAGCATATCAAAATAATTAAATAAAAGAAAAGGATTTAATAATGAAATAATGTAACGGATAATATAATGAAAATAAAAAATGAAAATAAAAAATGAAAATAAAATCAAAAAATTCAAAATAAAATATACTTTTTAAATAATCAAGATAATGCATGCAAAAAGAAGTGGTTGGGGATGCATCAAACACTTACACACGCCACCTCTAGATCCTAGGCTATCATTGTGCATGCTGACTAATAAACTATGAAAGAGAGTAAATCAAAACAAAAAGCATCTTCTTTTCAAAAATTTTACAATGTATTATATACCAAAAAGGATACAGGATGCTGTCAACTACCCACAAGGTCTTCCCCATACTTGAATATTTACAAGGCCTTCAACTTAGGCCAGGAAGGGCTTCTTGCTGCTTCCTCAAAATTGTTTTGCTTCATTTGGTGCATGAAGCAATGGGAGAATACTTTGTTCATAGTGTATGGACCTGTCCATCTAGATTTCAACTTTCCTGGAAAGAGCTTCAAACGAGAGTTATAAAGCAAGACCTTCTGCCCAACAAAAAATTCTTTTGCTACAATCCTTTTATCATGTCAAACCTTGGTTTTCTCTTTATAATTCATTGCATTTTCAAAGCTAAACAACTTAAACTCTTCTAGTTCATTCAATTGAAGCTTCCTTGCTTCCCCCACCTGTTCCTTATCAAACTTCAGAAAAGTTAGTTCTTACAAGGCCTTGAATTCTAGTTTCACAGGAAGGTGACATGCTTTGCCATACAACAACCTAAAAGGTGAAATGCTTATAGGTGTTATATATGTTGTTCTATAGGCCCACAATGCATTATCTAACTTATTAGTCCAGTCCTTCCTAGAATTATTCACAGTCTAATCTAGAATCCTCTTTATCTCCCTATTGGAGATCTCGGCTTGTCCACTAGTTTGAGGGTGGTATGGGGTTGCAACTCTATGTGTGACTCCAAATTTAGTTAATAGCTTTTGCAATTGAGCATTATAGCAATGTGTACCTTGATCACTTATAATAGCATGAGGATAACCAAACCGGGTGAAGATCTTCTTCAAAAACTTAACCACCACTTTAACATCATTTGTTGGGCATCCAATTGCTTCAACCCATTTGCTCACATAGTCCACGGCTAAGAGAATATACCTTTTTCCATAAGAACTAGGAAAAGGTCCATGAAATTTATACCCATACATCAAAGATTTCACAAACAACAATATTATTTAAAGGCATAAAGTTCTTAGCAGAAATATTCCCTACTCTTTGACATTCATTGCAATGTGATACAAATTGGTGAGCATCTATGAAAATGGTAGGCCAATAGAAACCACACTCTAAGACCTTAGCAGCAATCCTTGTGGCTCCAAAGTTCCCTCTTGCCTCAGCTGAATGGCACATTTGCAAGATCTTGTTGGTTTCCTCTTCTTCTACACATCTTCTAATAATCTGATTTGCACACAACTTGAACAAGAAGAGTTTCTCCTAGAAAGCAAAGAATTTCTTCTTTTGAGCATATGTCAAACACTTTGGGGTTATATTACATGCAAGATAATTAGCAAAGTCAGCGTACCAAGGTGCGGAATTTACCAAGTAATGCCTTTCATCAAGGAAGGTCTTTGTGATAGTTTTCTGAGCATCAAGGTCTTCTCCTGGAATCTGGAAAGATGGTCAGAAGCAGCATTTTCTCATTGTTTTTTATCTTTGATCTCAAGGTCAAATTCTTGTAAGAGGAGAAGCCATCGAATCAACCTAGGCTTTACATCTTTCTTTGCAAATAAGTATTTCAATGCAGCATGATCGGTGAAGACTGTGACCTTGGAGAGCACTAGGTAAGATCTGAACTTGTCAAAGGCATAGACTACTGCCAGCAATTCCTTTTTAGTGGTTGTGTAGCTTTACTGTGCTTCATTCAAGGTTTTGCTAGCATAGTAAATTAGCTTGAAGTGCTTGTCCTCCCTTTGGCCCAAGATCGCACCAATACAAGCATCACTAGCATCACACATGAGCTCAAAGAGCTTTGTCCAACAAGGGGTAATGAGAATAGGAGAGTTTATCAGCCTGCTTTTGAGTTTTAAGAAGGCCTTCATACAGTCTTCTCTAAATTTGAATTCAATATCCTTGTGAAGCAAGGCTATCAAAGGTTGGGCAATTTTTGAGAAGTCCTTTATGAATCTTCAATAGAAAATAGCATGGCCTAGAAAACCTCTCACTTCCTTCACTGAAGTTGGTGGAGCTAGGTTTTGAATGATGTCTATCTTGGCCTTGCCTACTTCCAAGCCCTTTTTTGAAAATTTATGTCTGAGTACAATCCCTTCAGTTACCATGAAATGGCACTTCTCCCAATTAAGAACCAAGTTGGTCTCAAATGCACCTGATCAAGACCTCCTCCAAATTGCGAAGACAGTTATCATATGTCTTCCCATAAATGGAGAAGTCATCCATGAAGATCTCTACAGTTTTCTCCACCATATCATGGAAAATAGCCATCATGCACCTTTGAAATGTGGTTAGGGGCATTGCATAACCCAAAGGGTATTCTTCTATAAGCAAAGGTTCCATAAGGGCAGGTGAACGTGGTCTTCTCTTGATCATTGGGATGAATGACTATTTGATTATAACCAGAATATCCATCTAGAAAATAGTAAAACTTGTAACCAACAAGTCTTTCTAGCATTTGGTCAATGAAGGGCAGGGGAAAGTGATCTTTTCTAGTGGCATCATTTAGCTTTCTAAAATCAATGCAAACCCTCCAACCTGTGACAGTCGTGGTTGGTATAAGGTCTCCATTCTCACTTTGCACAATAGTCATCTCTCCCTTCTTAGGCACATCTTGAACTGGACTTGTCCAAATACTATCAAATATTGGGTAAATAATTCCAGCATTAAGCAACTTGCTTACCTCTTTCTTTACAACTTCCTTCATGTTGGGATTTAGCCTTCTTTAGGGTTGGACAGAGAGCTTGTAGTTCTCTTCCATCAAAATTTTATGTACACAAATTGAAGGGCTAATTCTTTTTATGTCAAAAATTTTCCAAGCAAGGGCTTCTTTATTGGCTTTCAGAATGTCAAGAAGGTCTTGTTTCTTCTTGGGTGAGAGCTCTGAAGAAATGATGATAAGAAGGTCTTGTGGTGGGTTTAGGAAGTTATATTCAAGGTGATCAGGTAATGTTTAAGATCAAGGGCTTGTTGAAGGTCTTTAGGAGCTAGATTTTGGGAATCAGGAAGGTCTTCAAGGGGTTCAATGTTAACCCATGTGCCAATAATGTCTTGGCAGCCTGTCTTTGCTTCCACTTGCTTCTCCAAGATCTCATCCTCATCATCAAGGTCTTGCAAATTTAGTTCTTGCAAAAAGTAAGGATTTACAAAGGCATCAGTGGTATCCATAAAATAACATTGGTCATCAGAGGAAGGTGGTAACTTTAGAGCTTCATTCATTTAAATACAACTTCCTCATCATGAATTTTCAGAATTAATTTTCCATTTGTTACATCTATTAAAACACTTCTAGTAGCTAAGAAAGGTCTTCCTAAAATGATATGAACATGCATGTCTTCATCCATGTCCATAACAATAAAGTCTATTAGAAGAATAAACTTATCCACTTTCACTAGAACATCCTCCACCATTCCCCTAGGGTATCTAATAGTTTTATCAGCAAGTTGAATTAAAACCCTAGTAGGTTGGGGGTCTCCTAAGCCTAATTTCTTATAAAGATAATATGGCATCAGATTTATACTAGCTCTTAAGTCACACAAAGAATTTTCAATATCAAGATTTCTAATAGAATAAGGGATAGAAAAACTCCCTAGATCTTTGAGTTTGGTAGGCAGAGGCCTTGTACTTTGCAGAATTGAAAAGCAGTCTTTATTGAGTTGAACCATAGCCACATTCTCTATCTTTACCTTGTTAGATTAGAGTTTTTTTAAGAATTTGACATACATGGGCATCCGAGCAAGGGCTTCTACTAAAAGGTATATTGATATGCAACTTCTTGTAGACCTCCAAGAACTTATCAAAGTGCTTGGCCACGTCATGTTGCTTACTCTATGTAGGAAAGGGATATTTGGCTAGTACTTGGAGACCTCCTTAGGTTCTGGTCCCAAGGTCTTATCTTTGTTATCCGAGATCTCCTATTTATCTACCTCAGTCAAGGTCTTCTCCTTCTCCTACAATTACAAGGTCTTATCTTGCTTTGTCAAATTAACCTCCTCTCCAACATTCTTTGCATTGCCACCAACATCAGCAGTCATTAAGTTAGAAGAATTCACAATCTTACCGCTCCTTAGAGATATGGCTTTGCATTCCTCCTTGGGATTGGTCTCCGTATTGCTAGAAAGGGCTCCTTTCCCTTTTGGTGTTATTGCTTGTGTAAGTTGGTAGATTTGGGTCTCCAAATTCTTCATATGAGCTTAGTTTTGCTTCATATACTGAGTCATCATCTCCCTCATCTCATCCAATTCTAACCTTTTGGTTTGTTGGGAAGAGCTTCCTGCATGGTTGTTGTGATGTTAGTTTTGTTATTGAAACTGATGATGGCCTTGTTGAGGTTGTTGGAAATAACTTGGTTGTTGAAAAGGTGGTTGTTATGGAGGTTCAAATGAAGATTGATTTTGCTGCTATGGAGGCTTCCAAAAAAAATTAGGATGATTTCTCCAGCCAAGATTGTATGTGTTGGAAAAGGGGTTTCCACCTCTTTGGTTTCCTTGCAAGTAGTCACACTACTCTTGGGTGAGCACCATGTCACAATCTTCAGTTTTGTGGTTGCCTCCACAGATTTCACAACAACTTGGTTGAGGGCTTGTAATAGCAGATACATTCTTCTTTGTTAGAAAGGTCAAGAGCTTGTCAAACTTTCTTGAGATCTCGATGACAGCCTCTAATTTAGCCTTCGAGGTCTGTCTTCATGGGCAGACTGCCACATAGATACTATATTGACTATCTTTTCAATCATCTCAAAGATCTCCTCAAGAGGGTAATCTTTGAGGTCTCCATTTGCAACAAATTCAATCTTGCTCTTGTTGATGTTGGAAAGTCCATTATAAAAATTTTAGACTTGAATCCAAATAGGGATGCCATGGTTTAGCACTTTCCTTAACATCTCTTTGTATCTCTCCCAAGCTTCTGACTTTGATTCTCCAGGGAGCTCCACAAATTTAGTGATCTCATTTCTTAGCTTTAAGGCTTGCTTTGGTGGGAAATATTTAGTGAAGAAGGCCTTTACCATGTCATTCCAGGTTGTGATCGAGCCTGCCTGCAAGATCTTCAACCATTGTTTAGCCTTATCCCTTATATAGAAGGGAAAAATCCTAAGCCTTATGGCATCGTTTGAAAGATTCATATTGGTTTTGAAAGTGTTACACATGGTTATGAAGTCTTGAATGTGATCATTAGGATCTTCTCCAGGAAGTCCTCCGAATTGAACAGAGGCTTGTAACATGTGAACCATATAGCCTTCAACTTCAAATAGGTTATCTCCTTCTTGTGGGATTATAATACATGAAGAGTGGCCTTCTATATTAGGCTCGAAATAAGTTCTTAAGGCTGGACTTCCTTTAGGATTTTGAGTTAGCCTTTCTCTATCCAGCCTTTCTCTTTCAACTCTTTCTGCCTCAAGCCTTTCTTACTCTTAGAGATCATGTTCTCTTCTTTGTTCCTCCATTCTCTCCATTGCACAAGCTCTTCTTACAGCACCACTTGTTCTTATACACTCCCTTTCAATTTCAGGATTGATTGGAATAGGTGATTCTCTTCCAACTCTTTGCATGCACAAGGAAGTCTTCTAAAAACCTGTTTCTACAAACTAAAAACAAACAAGATTAAAAGCACCAATTTCTAATCAAAGATAACAAACTTCAGCAAAAATTTCTCCCCAGAAACGGCACTAAAAACTTGTAGCACTTTTTCAGTAACACACCTAGCAAATATACTAGTGTCAAATTGTAAAGCGGCAAGCAAGAGTATCGTATCCCACAGGGAGGTCTTTATGTTAGTTTATTCTTATCATGATAAATGGGCTAATGGAAGGGTAAATGTGATTTTTTAAAAAGGAGAATTTTGTGAATGTTAAAGGCTTGCAATAATTATAAAAATAGAATAAAAAGCTGTTTAAGTCAATCAATTAAAGGATTCAAGTTCAGCCTACCCAAATGACAATCTAAGACAATCTTCCCTAGCTTTTAGTACAAGACCTTGCTCAACAATCCAATTCCAAGGTCTCTTAACCTTAATTCCCTAAACCGCCTACAAAGCTAGTTTAGTTTCTTACTAAGCTAAACACACTTCACCTTTCGGTCCTTCATATGAATAATAAAGTAGAATTAAGTTTAGTTAAGCATTCATCAAAATGAAACTCAAGGCATACAAACATTTATCTTTCGATCTCATGAAGTGTATGTGTGAAGGTCTTCTGTGTAGAGCAGAATACCTTTCAATCCTTACTACTCAACAATAAGCATGAAAGTAATCAAGTTTCATTTAAGCAATAAAGCATTCATTCACACAAATATTCACACCAAGCAAAGGAAAATGTACTTTACAACAAGGGGGAGATCTCCTTAGACTAACTTTTATAGGGAAAACTCCACTTAATGGTGGACTACTCACCCATCTCCATTAATGACTTAACAAACACCATAAATGAAGAAAGCTTGAAGAATAATAATGGTAAAAAACTAGAGAGAATAATTAAGTATGACAACTATTATATAGATAAGAGATATGGCGGAAAAACAAAAGAGCTTAAGGGATATACCCTTAGCTTTTCTCGCTAAAAGCTCTTGGCTCCATAAAGGCACCAAAAGCCAAGGCAATTACAGCCACAAGTCAACTCTAAAATATCTTAAAATTATACTTACACATAAAAAAAATAATGCCCACTTGCTAATTAAGGGGTAACTAGAAATAAAGCAAACAAACTAAGTTACTCTAAAAAGTAAACTATAATTTCTTCCCAACCATAGCAAATTCTCTCTCCTGGTGACGTCAATATCAACTCCTTTCCCTAGCAAAGCCCTTCTTTTCCTTATTTCTCACCTTTTCCAACTTCACATAGGAGGCCTCCCTCTCTAATAGAAAACCTGAAATACAAGAAGGTCTTCATGAAATCTTCTCATTTATATTTAATTTCAACCCGATTATCCCTAACTTTTGATGACATAATTTCTACCTATCAAATACTTATTAGTTTAATCATTAGATAAAACAATATTAAAATTTAAATTTTATATGTTCGAAAAATTGAAAAAAATGCGTAAATAAGTTAAAAAATTGGTTATCTTTGCTGTTCGGGGAAACCAGGAACTCAAGGGGTCTTCTGAGTCTTGGTGCCCCTATGGCCAGTCTAATGCCCCTATAATTAGACTGATGATGGTCCTATTACTAGGCCACAATCGGTTCAAATTAGAGGGGCACCAGGTTTTCACTCGGATTCCCCATTTTTACCATTTTTGAGTGATTTTCCCATTTTATCCTCACTTTTTAGCCGATCTAAAGGGGTATAAAATGGTTCAAACTTTGAGGAGAATGGGATGATACCTAAATTCAGCTATTTTTGGGTTTTGGGTGAGAGAAGAGAATGAAAAAATAAAACTTGGAGATACAGTTTGGGAAAAAGGGGGAAAATTTCACATTCTCTTGATTTTTCTTCCATTTTCTTGAATCTTTCTTGATTTGAGCTCTTAATACTTTGTGTGAAATCTTCAAATATATTTCTTAAGAACCTAAAATCATAATAAAACTCCAATCGTAATAATTTTTTTCTTCATTTTCTTGGTGTTCTAAATATAAAAAAATCAACAAAAAAGGCTTGGTAAGATTCTTTTCTTAGCATTTGCGGCTCCAAAATCATTAAGAATATGTCAAAGGAGCATGCTTCTGAGTTTTTGGAGACTTGGTGGCTTGTTTTTGTGTTTATTATGTGTTTTTGGGTATTTTGGAGGTGAAAAGTGGGTTATTAACCCGATGCCCCTCTAGTAGGACCGATGCCTCTCTAACAGGACCGGTGCCCCTCTACTTGGACCGGCACCCCTGTAGTTAACTGCAGGGGCACCAGAAAACTACAAAGGCATAGTTTATCTTAGAGAGGCATGGCTCCAAATTGATTTGCCTTTATTTAAAAGTCCAATTTTTCACATATCTTGTGCATTAGAAATAGAAAATTTTGACAAAAAATCAAATATTCCGAGGGCCTTTGTAGTTTGCCTGGCACCCCTGTTGGTAGCCAGGTCACCCCTGGGAACCTATACTAGCGTCGGTATAGGTGTTGGCAGCCAAGCTGCCATCGCACTAGTTTTAGGAGCACTGAGCTTATTTTCCGACTATTACCCTTTTTCTTTGTTTTTTAGCCTAGATTTTGATTTTTAACTCCATTTTAAGCATCCCTAATGACATGAATCAATATTCCTTGATAATCGACCATACTTTATGCCATATAACATCTCCAAAAAAATTAAAATAAGCAAGATTGGGTCTAAAATAAATCATTTTTACAAGAAATATTGCTTGGAAATTCGAATTTTCACTTTAAAAATTTAATTGAGCGCAGTGCTTCTAACAATCACCCTAATCTAACTTATTGCATGATTTATTAAGTCTTGTATGGTATTACTAACTTATTAGTTGAATCATTAGATAAAATAATATTTAAAGTTAAATTTTATATGTTAGAAAAATTAAAAAATGCATAAATAAGTCAAAAAATTGGTTACCTTTGCTGTTCGGGGAAACCGAGAAATCGGGGGGTATTCCGAGTCTCGGTTCCCCTGTGACCAGTCCACTGCCCCTGCAACTAGACTAGTGCTGGTCTATATAGACCGACGTTGGTCCTATTACTAGGCCGCCACCGGTCGAAGTTAGTTTGGCACCGGGTTTTCACCCGGATTCCCCATTTTTACCTTTTTGGGTGATTTTCCCATTTTATCCTCACTTTTTAGCTAACCCAAAGGGCTATAAAATGATTCAAACTTTGAGGAGAAGGGGATGATACCTAATTTCATCCATTTTGGGTGAGAGAAGAGAACGAAAAAAGTAAAACTTGGAGAGATAGTTAGGGAAAAGGGGAATATCCTACTCCTCTTGATTTTTCTTCCATTTTCTTAAATTCTTCTTGATTTGAACTCTTAATACTTTGGATAGATACTTCAAATATCTTCCTTAAGAACTTGAAATCATAATAAAACTCCAACTCTAGCACTTTTTTTCTTCATTTTCTTGGTGTTCTTTAACAAATATCAATAAATCAACAAAAAAAAGGCTTGGAAAGACTCTTTTCTCGGTGTTTTTGGCTCTAAAATCATATTGAACATACCCAAGGGGTAAGATTCTAAGTTTTTAAAGACTTAGTGGCTTGTTTATGTGTTTATTTTGTGTTTTTGGGTGTTTTGGAGGTGAAAAATGGGTTATTAACCCGATGCCCCTCTAGTTGGATCGATGCCTCTGTAACTGGACTAGTGCCTCTCTACTTGGACCGGCACCCCTGTAGTTAACTATAGGGGCACTGGATAAGTACAAATTCACCAGTTATCTTAGAGATTCATGACTCCAAATTGATTTGCCTTAGTTTAAAGGTCCATTTTTCACATATCTTGTGCATTAAAAACAGAAAATTTCAATAAAAAATCAATGATTCCCATGGCCTTTGTAGTTCGCTCGGCACCCCTGTTGGTAAGCAGATCACCCTTGGGAACCTAGACTAGCGCTAATATAGTTGGGGGTAGCCAAGCCACCATTGCACCAGTTACAGGGGCGTCGAGTTGATTTTCCGGCCATAACCCTTTTTCTTTGTTTTTTTCGCTCAGATTTTGATTTTTAGCTCCGTTTTAGGTATCCCCAAAGACATGAATCAATATTCCTCAATAATCGACCATACTTTATGCCATGTAACATCTCCAAATAATTAAAATGAGCAAGATCGATTCTAAGATAAATCATTTTTACAAGAAAAAGTACTTGGAAACTCGAATATCCACTTTAAAAATTTAATTGAGCGCAATGCTTCTAACAATCACCCTAATCTAACTTATTGCATCATTTATTGAGTCTTTTATGATATTACTAACCCTACTTGTGATGTGTCATATAAATTGTGCTAACCCTTCATGGATGCAGGTTAGATGTATGTTAAGATTGTTTTCCTTCAAGTATTGCTTATGTAAAAAATTAATGTATTTGTAGATAAAATTGTACTTGGGACCATTTGTATTACCCAAAAAAAGTATTATTTAATCCCTAACCCTAAGTTAGAAGCCTTTTATTTTTATTTCCTTTATTTATTTTCTCTATGTGTTTACTTATCGCATATATTTATTTATCGCTTTCCAACTTGTGAATGCTTTAAATAGCTCAACATAAATCACAAACAACTAGAAAAATAAACAAAACACTTAAAAGATGGTGGTTTGCATGTAATTATAACTCAAATAACGATGAAGTAGTTAACTCATTCGGACCAAATCTTTGTACTATGGTGCGGTTTAGGCTTAACGGATCTAGGCTATACCAAATTTCCTGGAAGAACTAATCCTGGTGGCGACTTTGTAACATAAGCACAAGGTTTAGGCCTCAAGTCTTTCCAAAATGTTTTTCCTCTTTATCGTAAATCCCCATATGCCTCATCTCATAGAGCCAACGCCTAGTGACAACCACGCGGGTAAAACATCGTTCGCTCACACCGGGCTCTTTGACATCGAATCTATCATAGCGATGGAATTGAAAACGAAAAGGTACAAATCTAATATGAGACTTTATATTTCTATTTCAATTCCTTTTTATTTTATTGATTTGGTAAGTCGGTGAGGGTTAAAACCGCATGTTTTAAAGCTTAAGGGGTTGCTTTAAGTCTTCAAAACCCTGAACCTCTTTATATATATTTATTCATGAATGAAAGTGCTTTAAAAATTGATTAAAGATGTAAACTAGGCTAAAGATTAGGTGAAAAAGAAATAAAAACCAAAAATTACATGTAAAAGCATGTTTTGGGAGATTTTGTCCATGATTTTGGTAAACCAGGGTCGAACCCGGGGTACCGATATCGAATTCTGCCTATCACAATCAATGGCAGAATGTCTGGGTTTTGATGTTTTTGCCCATTTAACCTTTGTTTTTCAGTTTTTCTTGAATGGATATCTATTTTAACTCATTGTAAGTACCTTGTATGAAATCTTGGATGAGTAGTTAAGTGTAAACACTTGTTTTATTCCATGATGTTGTGTTAGCTTGGCTAACATTTGGCTTAAAATAACATCTTTCTTCTCATCTTCATGTTTCTTAATGAATCTTAGGCAATATGAATACGTTAAATACAATATTGTTAGACCTTAAACGAATTAATATAATAGCAGAGTGGGGTGAATGCAGTTCTTGGTTACTTTTAGATATTTACAAAATTCTTTAACCAAGTTCACATTTTAGATACATGCTGAATGAACCGTGCTGAGCTGGGTCTAAAAACTATAAATTGCTCAACTTTGCTGACATAGTTTATCTTCAACTACGTACTGAGTACTTTACTCAGCTCGGATTGGTTTTTAAGCAAAACAAGTAAGACAGAAAGAATGATGAATGAGACTAAACATGATAAAAGCGTAAATGAAAGGTTAGAACTTCTACATCTGAGATTTATCCTAGTTCGACCCCTAGCCTACCTCTAGTCCCCGGATTCCTTCCGAGCTTTAATCCACTAGTGATTTGTTCTTTCTTTAGGTGGAGAAGCCTTTATAGCGGGTAGAAAAGATTATAGAAACTGCCCTCCTCTCTAACTACCTCTCAAAATCAATTTAGGTTCCATTCCTAAATTGACACTTAGATCTATCGAATGAAATTGTGAACAGACGAATTCAAACTATAGAAATGTTGAATCCTGTACAAGGTTAAATCTTAAGTGCTATTCTCTCTATTATAAATAGATATTTACAATTAGTGTTTGCTGATTGCTTGATTTGGAATTTTTTGAAGCTAGGAGTAATTGAACAAAGTTTCAACTCTTAGAGAAATTCGAGGTGATTCACAAAGTTTGAACATCTTCTCTAGTCTTCAATTTATAGTTAAAGGTCTTGGAATTAGCCATTGCAAACTTTTCATCCTAACAGCTCTTCAATATCTCTTCTCTTCAAAATTTTTGAATTTTCTAGTTAGAGACAAATTCTAGGACATTTAGAGACAGAGATTTCGAACATTGAAGCACAAAATTAATCTGTTAAGAAAGTTAGTTTTCCTCTCATACCAAGCTCTTGGAGCCTTCTTCAATCAGTAGAGAGCTTTGTTTAATCTGAAGACATGCTTAGGATTCTTCGGATCTTCAAAGCCTGGAGTCTGGTAGACATAGACTTCTTCTTGAATGAATCCATTCAAGAATATGTTTTTAACATCCATTTGAAATAACTTGAAGTTCATATGAGATGTAAAAGCACACAAGATTCAAATAGCTTCAAGCTAGGCTACAAGAGCATAAGTCTCATCATAATAGATGCCTTCTTGCTGATTGTAGCCTAGAGCAACAATCCTGGCTTTGTTCTTGACAACAAAGCCATCTTCATCTAGCTTGTTCTTGAAAGCCCATTTGGTGTTCCCTTTAGGCTTCAGAATGAAATCCCAAACATCATTGCACTTGAATTGATCCAACTCCTCTTGCATTGCAAGAATCCAATAATCATCTCCTTCTGCATGTTCGAACTTCTTGGGTTCAATCAAAGAGATAAAAGCTGGATGACTTATCATCCTATTGAGCTGACCTCACGTTATCATCGGATTATAAACATCATCAACAATGCTGTCGAGTGGATGGTTGCAATGATTTCTAATCTCCCTCTATAACTCGAATCAACAGTTAGAGGATCTACAACGGGTTGCTGAGGTAGAGGTTAATCTTCGCCATCATTGAAGTTGATAGAGAGATCATTGTCTTCTTTGACTTCCTCAGCTACAGGTTCTTGTACTGGGCTAGGCAGCACAAAGGGTGGTATGCTGAGTGGATTTCCTTGTTAGGTTACTCCTTCATCTTCATCAGTTAGTTTCATCGAAATCTACATGCATAGACTCCTCTAATAGGCCATTTCGCTTGACATATATTCTATATACCCTACTGTTAGTTGAGTATCCTAGAAAGATACCTTCATCAAACTTAGGATCAAACTTACCTAACTACTCCTTAGTGTTAAGAATAAAGCACCTACAGCCAAATAATCTGAGATAACCAATCTTAGGCTTGCGCCCACGCCAAAGCTCATAGGGTGTCTTCTTAAGAATTGGGCGAATTAAAACTCGATTCAAGATATAACAAGCTGTGTTAACAGCTTCTTCCCAAAAGTACTTTGGTAGATTGTTATCACTTAGCATGGATCAAGCCATTTCAACTATGGTTCTATTCTTCCTTTCTACAACCCCATTTTGTTGAGGCATATATGGAGTAGAAAATTTGTGGTTAATACCATGGGCTGAACAGAATTCTTCGAAATGAAAGTTCTCGAATTCACGTCCATGATCACTTCGGATTCTACTGATTTTAGTTCTTATTTCATTCATTATCTGATTACTAAGCTTGACAAAAGATTCATATGTTTCATCTTTGCTACTCAGCAAGACTATCCAAGTGAATCTCGTGAAATCATAAACAACCACTAATGAAAATCTCTTACCACCCATGCTCATAGGTTGAACTGGGCCAAAAAGATATAGGTGGAGGAGCTCCAATGGTCGCTAAGTTACTACATGATTAATTAACCTAAATGATTTCTTAACTTGCTTACCTACTTGGAAAGCTGAAAAAAGTTTATCCTTCTCAAAGCTGATGTTGGGTAACCCCATAACTAATTACTTTTTGTCCAGTTTGGATAGAATGTTCATATTTATATGATCTAACCTTCTATGCTAAAGCCATAAATTATCCTTCTTAGATACAAGATAAACATTAGTGGAGCCAGGGGATAAATCAATCATTTATACATTATTAATTCTAGGAGTATATAGTAGAATCAATCTTACAATCAATAACTTAGCAACTTGCTGAGTCGAATGTAACCTTTCTACCTTTTTCACAAAACTAAGCTACACTAAGCAACTTGAAATTGAGTTTTTTGACCAAAGAAACCTCCTCGATTAAAGGAGGGACACTAATAGTGCCACATCCCACAATATTACCTTTTTGGTTATCTCCGAAACTAACACTTCCATTTCTTTTGTGCTCCAATGAGATGAACTAACTTTCATCTCCAGTCATATTCCTTGAGCATCTACTATCAAAATACCACATTCTAGTGTCATCAGCAAATATAATGCTCACCTACAAAATAGTTACATTTTCTTAGGTACTCATGCTTTCGAGCTAAGTCCTCCATTGTTAGAGGTGCTTAAGTTATTCTAGTCGTACTCGTCATAAAAACCAATTTCTTACCTACAGAGAATTGTAGCATGTTCAACTTTCCCACAAAAACCACATGTCGTTTTTGCTTTGGGCTGGCTCTCTTTTTCTTTTTTAGAGGAATTATTCCTCTTAGAATTGCGAGTTTGGTTATTCGAAGTTTGATTGTTGGCTAGAGGAGGAACTTGTTCCTTCTTTAAAACTGTTATCTCAGCAGTCAACTCATCTAATTGCTTTGTGAGCTTGTTGACATTACAATCCTAATACTCATTCTTGAAGAAAGTGGATATCAAGAGACAAGGAAGCAATAATGTCTTCCTGGTCTTCACTTCTCGTCACTAGCTCTTTGATGTTTTTCCCTGACTTGTTAGTCAGCTTCATGACATCAAAGATTACATAGGAGTACTCATCCATGAGCAAAGGGATTTTAGGAAGTACCTTAGTTTGAGGAGATTTCCCTTTGTTGCACTTAACTTCAGAATCAGCAACGGTTTGACTTCTATTTGAAGTAGATGCTGAGCCTTCGCCCCTTTCATTCTCAATGGCTATCAGGCAAAGGTTGATGGAATCAGTTACTTCTTCATCGGATGATGAAGATTCTTCTGAATTACTCCAGGTGGCAGCAAGTGTCTCATTCTTCTTTGTGAACCTCTTCTTGTATCTATCCTTCTTGGTCTGTAGATAGCTCAACTGGATATGGCCTTTCCCTCCATAACTAAAGCATTTGATAACTTTGATGTGTTCCTTCTTGAGTCCTTCCTTAGCTCCTCATCGTGCTGAGTTGACTTGATTTTAGAGGAAAACTTCTTCTTGTTGAATTTTACGTCTGTATTCATGAAGCATTTAAAATGCCTAGTCAGAAGAGCCATTTGCTCATCAGAATCGCAGTTAGTGGATTCATCTGAGGAATCAGCTTTCAAGATAATGGCTTTGCCCTCTCTACCTCTACTCCCTTTGGAGTCATCGATAAATTTCTTCAATGACATTTCCTGAGTCAGCAAGGTGCCTATCAGCTCATCATAGTTGTAGTTCTTTAGATCATGAACCTTCTCGATCGCGCTCTTCTTGGCATCCCACTCTAAGGTTAGAGTGCGGAGAATCTTCTTCACCAATTCTTCCTCATTGAACTCCTTTCTCAATCTCTTCAGTTCATTAATGATATTAATGAACCTGGTATTCATGGCCTGAATACCCTCGGTAGTGCCCATATGGAGCATCTCATATTCTCTTAGCATGAGTTTGATCTTGGACTCCTTGATCTTGTCAATCCCCTCATAGGTAATCTCCAGCTTCTTCCAAATTCTCTGTGTTGTATCACAGCCTGAGACCTTATTAAATTCAGTAAGATCTAGCCATAATGTAAGTAATTGATTGATGCAGCATTCTCTTTGAGAAACCTTAAGTCAATATCATCATAATCCTCAGGATCGACTGGTACATGGACTCCTTTCTCCACAATGGTGGGAATTCTAAGGCCAAGCTCTATAGTGAGCCATGCATGCATGCTTTGTGATTGAATAACATTTTTCATGCGATTTTTCCAAAACATGTAATGATTATCGTCGAACAACCGTGGCCTGGTTACAGACATTCCCTCCTTTAGGAGCACTGTTTGGCCTGAGCCAGAACTGAAACTGTTGTAAGCCATTTATATATCTTTAACTCAAAGACGATTAGTCTAAATGTTGAGCACTTGCTCTAATACCATTTGTTGGACCTTAAATGGCTTAATATAACAGCAAAGGGGGGTGAATGCAATTCTTGGTTACTTTTAGATATTTATAAAATTATTTAACCAAGTTCAGTTTTTAGATGCATATTGAATGAACCATGCTAAACTAGGTCTAAAAATTATAAATTGCTTAGCTTTTCTAGCACATTTTATCTTCAACCGCGTGCTGAATACTCTACTCAGCTCGGATTGGTTTTCAAGCAAAATAAGTAAAATAGAAAGAATGATGAATGAGACTAAACGTGATAAAGGAGAAAATAAAAGGTTAGAACTTCTACACCTGAGATTTATCCTGGTTTAGCCCCTAGCCTACCTCCAGTCCCTAGATTCCTTTCTAAGACTAGTGATTCATTCCTTCCTTAGGCAGAGAAGCCTTTACAATGGGTAAAAAAGATTACAGAAAGTACCCACCTTTCTAACTACCTCTCAAACTCAATTTAGGACCCTTCCTAAACTGATACTCAGATTTATCGAATGAAATTGCAAACGGAGGAATTCAACTTATAGAAATGTTATGAATCCTTACAAGGTTAAATCTTAAGTGATATTCTCTCTATTACAAACAGATGTTTACAATTAGTGTTTGTTGATTGCTTGATTTGGAATTTCTTGAAGCTGGAGTAATTGAACAGAGTTTCAGCTCTTAGAGAAATTCAAGGTGATTCACCAAGTTTGAATATCTGCTATGGTCTTCTATTTATAGTTGAAGGTCTTGGAATTAGCCATTGCAAACTTTTCATCTTGACAACTCTTCAATATCTCTTCTCTTCAAATCTTTCAAATTTTCCCGTTAGAGATAAATTCCAAGATGTTTAGAGACAGAGATTTTGAATGTTGAAGTGCGAGATTAATCCATTAATCCAAAGCGTCAAACACTCGTTTATCTTGAAGCAATCTATTTTAATAGAGAGGCGCGCGAAATGCAACGTGGAATTCTGTGAATGGTTGACTTGCTGACGTTGTAGAGATGCACGGAAACACAGAGAAACGGTCCATGTCAGAGGATTCCTTTTGTCATGGACTTTAGTGAGGAATCTCCAGCATTCCATACTGACACCTTTTGTTTGCAAGGACCATTGAAATATCTTCTTTAATTTCAACGCCTTTTCTCTTGAAAAGCATTGAATGGATATTCTGTTTCTCATAGAAATCGTTAGTAGCATATGTGTCATTTAATTTTCTAAGTGCCAAAATAACTTAGCTTTTTATTCTAAAAAGCTAACTCAGCATAGCTGAGTAGATATCTTATAAACTATGTAATACTCAGCTCAACTCAAATTTTCTTACTCTAAGCCATAACTTAATTAATTACTCAGTAAACTGAGTTGTTTTTCCTTAAACAAACTCAAGTAAACTTCATTAATTAAGAGTATACTTAGTAATCAATTAATTTCACTATCCTAGACAGTTTGTTATTTCCAAAACGTTTAAGTATTGTGAAGTACTATTAACTTGGGTTCAACAAAAATATTGGTATAATTTTGGTTTATAACAAGAAATTAACTTAAATAATGAAGTAGTAACTTTGTCCGAACCCGAATCTCTAAATTTAATGTATAAAATTATCCTTGGAAATGATGCTATACCAGAATCTTCTTGGAAGAGTTAATCTAGGTGGCGACTCTGTTTCTTTGATTGGGAATTTAGGTTCCTAATCTTTTAAATTATTCTGGAAGCAAATTTACCCTTATTTAGAATTATTTTAATAGGAAAAAATCCTCGACATGTCCCTAAAAGTAGCGATATGTCCCGAATTCTGAAATACATACCGAAAGTATCATAAGTCTAGAATAATTGATAAACTCGACCCACTCGGTCTAGGCCTATCCAAAACATCATCCGCTCACACTCTCATGGATACTGGTTTACAAGATGCTAATGACATTCATTATTTCATAAGAAACTTGCAGGCAATTGCCCTAACAATTATTGAAATAGAGGTAAACATGAAGGTTGCATTATCAAAAGGAAACTTCTATGGACTAGTGCAATGTTTTTAACAATATCTTGCTAAGGTTTTGACCTTATAGCACATCTAACCACACCTCATCATGTTCTAGTGAACGAGTTCAAAAGACATGATATCTTATCTAGTCCTACTAGAGATTAGCTTGAGAACAATATCGATCCAGTAATTATTAGAAAGCAAGAGATGTTCTTGCATTCCATGGACTCCTTCAATTCCTACATCAACCAACTAGTGACATAGCAGATAACAAAAGGGGAGAAGGTAGCGCAAGAAACACACTAGAAAGCATACAAACCATAAAGGTCTCTTTTCCAACTAGACCGCAACAACCACAATCGTAAAAATAGCAAAAGCAACAACCTCAACCTCTATATTGAAGAGGAAGAGAGAAAAGAACGAAATAGATTAGTTGAGATTAGCAATAGTTGTAATTATCCTCAAATGTAAAAGCTTAGTATTGAACATCCATTGTGTACTGACTAAGTTTTATTAATGAAAAATTGTAGCTTTGCTCCAAGGTAATATTTCTTAACTTCTATATATTATTAGTCCCTTACATAACTTGAGTCTTGCAGAAATCAATATAGACCAACTTTTGAGAAGCTGAATAAGACAAGTCCCAAGTATAAAGAATAACTCACTCGGTATGGGGGAGTTTCTACTGATTGAAAGGAGTTCACTCAGCATGAGGGATTCTTGTATCATCAACCAGGTATTCAATATCAATAAACTTTTACTAAGTTAATTTCTGCTACTACCTAGTTTGTATTTTGTTAAAAAATGGGGGAGATTTTTGAACCAAGCTTAATGATGCTTCACATTATCTTGAGTTTTAGAAATAATAAACTATTTAGGATAGCAAAATTAATTAGGTACTAAGTAGACTCTTAATTAAGTAGTTAGCATGAGTTAGGTTTACAGTTAACCAACTCAGCTTGGCATATACTTAATTAAGTTATTGCTTAGAGTAGTGAAGAGTTGCAGTGCTGAGCTAAGAGTAGCGACAAAGCAACTCAGATTCAAAGTTTATTTGGTATACATCAGCATAAGCTCAGTTATTCTTTAATTGATGTTGAGTACTTTAAACACTGTTGCCTTTAACGAATTTTCTGAAAACAGAATATTCTAGTTTGATGCGTTTTAGGTTTAAAAAAGGATTTGGCGCTGAAAACAAAGGAATATCCATGTGGTCCAAACCATTAAAAGGTATCAGCATGGGTGTTGGCGTGTAATCACTAAAATCCAAGTAAAAAGGTATCTTTTGACAAGTGTCATTTTTTCAGCATCACTGCGTCTCTGCAACGTTAGCAATTTACATACATACATACATATACATATACATACATATATGTGTGTGTATATATATTTATATATATTTATATACACACATATATGTATGTATATTTATATGTATATGTATGTATGTATATATGTGTATGTATGTATGTATGCATGTATGTGTGTGTGTGTGCACATACATACATACATACATACATACATACATACATACATACATACATACATATATACATGTATATAACCACTTTGCATATTTTTCTTTTCCCTTATTCCCTTTATGTCTTTAAAAAGAGAGAGTGTGTGTGTTAAGTTTGAGAGATTTTTTTAATAAATATTACAAAATGAAGTGAATAAAATCAAATGATAAGAGCTTAAATAAAGAATTCTGCTAATGAAATTAAATTATATTTCTTAAATAATTAATTATGTAATCCATTTTATATTAACTAATTAATTAATTATGTAATCCATTTTATATTAACTAATAGAAATAATGATAATTTATAACTTTAAATAATAAAATATTATTATTTAATAACAATAAATATAATAAGTAATATACTATTATTTAAAATAAATATAATAATGTTATATATTTATTATAAATAAAAAATAAATAACAATATAACAATATACTATACCAAATAAATATATAATAATATTACAATAGTAATAATTTATTATTACGATTATATTATATAATAAGTAATTATAAAGATATAATAAATAATAATATTTAATATTTAATAAATAAACATAGGGATGCATATATTAGGTAAATAATTATAGCATCCCTCAAGTTTAACATAATACACTATTACCTCCATGTGATTTTAAAAATTAATATATACATTCCTATGTTATACATTTTCACATTACTGCATTCTTATACTTTACTATTATTATATTGTTAAATCCTTTTATATGTTATTATGTCATTGGTTTATTAAAATTTACAGAGATGTTAATTTATAACAAAACCACTATTGCTTGTGATATTTTGACATTCAATTTTCTTTTAACTTATCCATTTAATGCTCATTTTTTCTAACACAATCATGAGATAAAAACAATATAAAATGTGCAAAAGTAAGTAAAAAGCAATTGATTTATAAAATATCTTACAAAGTTAGTAAATGTGACAACTTGTTAAACAAATATTATCAAAAAATTATATGTAACATCATTGTATTTAAAAGAAAAAACTTAATTATATATAGAAGGAGGTAGTAATAGGAAAATGCAAAACATAGGAAGACATAAATTAATTTTTAAAAACACAGGGAGGTACTAGTGTATTATATCATACCTGAAGGATGTTTTAATTATTTACCCTAAAATAAATAATTTATATTATAATAATTAACTAAAATAATATTATAAATATAAAAATATTGTTTGAAAAATAATGAAAATATTATTATTATATTAATTTTATTATTTATTATTATTAAATTAAAAAATAATAATAATAAAAATAAAAATATATTATTATATAATAAATTATAAAAATAACATTTAGCATAAAATTTTGTAATTAATAATTATATATCTTTATTAATAATATTTAATTTAATAATAATTTTTTAAAAAATAAAAATATTTAATAATTGATTATTTTACTTCTTAAAATTTTTTATATCCAACAATTACAAAATGAATAAAATAGAATTTTATTACATGCCCGGAACATAAACAAAACTCATTGAAAAAATGAAAATTACATTCCATTCAATTAATTTTTGGCCAAATACATCAAGACCCCCATGAAGTTGGTTCAGAAAACCCGATGTTACCCTTAACTTTCAAAAGGACCAGATACCCCCCTCAACTTGGCAAAAAAGACCAGTTACCCTTCTTAACTTGGCAAAAATGCATCAGTTTGCCCCTTCAATGCCACGTGTCAACTTCTAGTTAAAGAGAGAAAAATAAAAAAATTACATTTTTGAAAAGTCAAACCAACCAGATTCTAACACGTGACATTGAGGGGGCTAACTGGTGTATTTTTACCAAGTTAAGGGGGGTAACTGATCCTTTTTACCAAGTTGAGGGGGGTAACTGGTCCTTTTGAAAGTTGAGGGTGGCATCGGGTTTTCTGAGTCAACTTTAGGGGTGTCTTGATGTATTAGGCCTTAATTTTTCATTGCTATTATCTTTTCTGAAATATATATCTTGATATCATCCAAACACACTCTAACTATTAATGTTTACTTTAACTTTTATTTTATAAAATAAAATCCAACCATGACTAGAAGTAAATAATTTCATGATTACTTTCTGAGGCTGCTTTTTTGAAAAAAATCTATTTTTAAGCTTTTTCAAGCTGTTGTATCAAAAAGCTCCAGTTATTAATAACAAACAGTACCTATTAATTAGTATTAAGAATTAAAATCTTTTGTCCAATGTCAAAATATGTTGTCTATTAATATTTGTTAGTGAAACTTTATATAACAACAACTTCGACATTAATCTCAAGCATGCCCTAATTAATGGAAAACAAATCAAATAATTCAACTGGATGTCCCTCATCTCTTAAAAATTGTACAACGCAAAGAGAGAGAAAACTAGAAAACGGAAAAGAGAAAATGAGAACGCGAACATCTTGTTTAGAAATATGAGTCATTTTTATCAACTTTTATGGATTATGTGTGTGAACTCACAACGCCACACTTTTTTAATACTCAAGAGGTGTTGGACAACAAGCCTGTACGTATATCAAATGCTTAATGCATCGAGAGATGCCCTAAGTTATCCCAAAAAAGCTGTTACCCCCCTGAACTTTAGTAATGACACGTTGCTCTCTCATATTTCAAAAAACGCATAGAATAACTCCTTGAACGTCACATGTCAATTTCTTGTTGATTTGAATTTTCAAAGATGTCATTTTTATGATTTCATCTCTTCATTAAAAAGCTAACACATGGTGTTTAGGGAATAAAGTAATGCACTTTTTGAAAGTTGAGGTAGTTAAGTGGCTACTTTATTCAGGGGCAACTTGTTTTAGGGGCAACTTGGAGCAATACCAATGCATTAGGCTATATGAAATTGTGAGTTTAGGACATGGTAATGGACATTAAAATGGGAACAATATATTTTTTGGGAAAATTGTAAAAAATGTACGATTTGTGAAACTTTTTACAGAAGTACACCCTAATTGATTTTTTGCATTGTGTAACCTTTTTAAGTTTGCAGTTTTTCACAATATGCTCTAAATGCATATTTGGTAGGTATGTGGTAGGAATGCGTATCTGGTAGGGAAGTAGTAAGTATGTGGTAGGATGCTGGTAGTGTTTTGAATTCACATTTTTGTTTGTTTATAACTTTTGATTTTTTGATTTTGAATGATAATAATGAAATATATGGTTTCTACTAGATTTGACACTGTTTGTTCTTCATACCGAATGACTATCAAGTTCCTACCAGATACATGCTATTTTGATTCAATACTTTGTTTATATTTATCTTACATGTGTTGTAATCACTTTCTCATGCATTTTCATTACTTTTAAGATTATAATCGTTTGTTTATAGCTATGGAGATAAACATTGACATGTATTTGTGTTACCTACCAGATACTTACCACGTACCTACCAGTTTCTTACAAGAATTGACACTTTTTGTTGTTCCTACCAGATGACTACTAGGTTTCTACTATATACATGCTATTTTGATTTTATACTTTGTTGATATTTATCTTACATGTGTTGTAATCACTTTCTAATAGATTTTCATTACTTTTAAGATTATAATTGTTTATTTACTGCTATAGAGATGACCTTTGACATGTATTTCATTACCTATCAGATTTCATAACAAATTTGACACAACTTGTTCTTCATATCAGATACTTACCAAGTACCTACCAGTTTCTTATCAGATTTTACACTATTTGTTCTTCCTACCAAATGACTACCAGGTTCCTACTAGATACATGCTATTTTGATTTTATACTTTGTTGATATTTATCTTAAATGTGTTGTAATCACTTTCTAATACATTTTCATTACTTTTAAGATTATTATTGTTTGTTTACTGCTATGAAGATAACATTTGACATGTATTTGCGTTACTTACCAGATTTCATAACAAATTTGACACAACTTGTTCTTCCTACCTCATACTTACTAGTTTCTTACTAGATTTGACACTGTTGTTTTTCCTACTAGATTACTATCAGGTTCCTATAGAATACTTGCTTTTTTGATTCAATACTTTGTTAATATGAATCACTTTTGAATGCATTTTCATTATTATAATTGTTTATTTACTACTATGGGGAGAAACTTTGACATGTATGCGTTATCTGTCAGATTTTATAACAAATTTAACACAACTTGGTCTTCCTACCAGATATTGACCACGTACCTATCAGTTTCTTATTAAATATCGAACAACTAAAAAAATTTCGAAAAAGTATATCATAACAGATGACGTTTCGAAGATAAAATGAGACGAACAAAAAAATCTAAAATAATATGTTAAAAAAATAAACGGCTTAAAAGATAATGATCAAACAAGATTAGAAAAATTAAAAAGTAAACAAGTAAGTAAGGGAGTTGATTATAAATAATATGAGTATAATTTTATAAATTTGAATCTTAATTGAATAAAAAAAGTTAGGGCACAAAACTCGTCCGAAAATTAATCTTGAATCTCGACCGAGTTTTATAGCTTCCCTAATTTTTGACTAGTCATAATTAATTATTACAATAATAATAATAATTATTATAATTATTATTTCTAATCATTATATTTACTATTACTAATATTTATAATTATTAGAATGATAATCGTAATAACTAATAATAATTAAACAATCATACTTATATTTTTCACGATTCACTAATCATATATTTTCTACTAAAACTGCCCCGTAATATTATGCCTTCAAAATTTAAACCTAGTTTTTGTTTCGATTCGATTTCCCTTTTTCACTCCCTGCTCTTTCATCTGCTTCCATCTTCGAATCCCTACTATTAGGTATCTGTTTCTCTTGGGTTTTTTTTTCCCTATACTTTCTTGTAAAAGTTCTGGTAGTCGCTTTTTTGTTATTGTTATACTTGCTCGGTGGATCTCTATTTGTGCTTTTTATCATGGATTACGGAGGCGGTCGCAAGAGAGGCAGGCATGAGAATGGTAATGGCGGTTTCAAGAAATCAAAGCAAGGTTAGTATTCAATCTTTCTTAACTTCTGTAATGATTGGTACTAGTCTTGAGGTTTCGTTTGCTTTTCGTATATTTTGTTGTATGATTTAGGTCGTAGTGAAGATTAATTGACTCAAATTAGTCTCTGTTGCTTTTTTTTTTCTGTGAAGTATCAGCTTTACTTTGTTTGGAAAATCCATTATGTTTTACTTTGTTTGGAAAATCCATTATGTCTAAGGTGCTGATTCAGCCTGATGAATCTGTTTGAGGTCTTCAATTTTGTGTAATGTATCCTATGAGTTTTGATGTTGTTTTGGTGGCTAATTTTAATTATTCATTTAACTATATTTATCTTTATTTTTTTTATTGTTTGAGTTGCCATGTTCTTTTTCCATGTAGTTTCTTTCATTAAAAGAGACATAATGGTTACTATTTCTAGATTTCTTTAGATTTTCGCCTTGTTGTTGTCAGAAACCGAGGGATAAAAAGCTTAGAAAAACTGATGGTTTACTTCTTTGTATCAGCTTATAAACTAATTTTACTAGGGGATCTAATGTACCATAATTTCCTTTTGTTTGGTTATAATTTATATTTTATTTTCTTATTTACGGTTTTAGGTGGTGCTTTCTATTATCTGCAATCTATATTATACACTCTTGAATCCAAAATATAGAAGCAAACTTTAAAAGCTCTTCAATCGGCTTACAATGTAAAAAATCATCTATATCATGGCCCCATTCACTTTAAGCTACATATACTTGACCATTTGTTGGTCTAATTGACTTTTGATGTGCTGGAAAGTATCATAAATATTGTTATAAACATACCATAAATCGTAGTAGTTATCACAATTCAGATTCTCAAAGTAACATCAAATTAAAAAGGTTAACACCTCACAGAAATCTTAACCGAGAAAATTTAATTAATTTGTGTAACAGAACTGGAGTCCTATTCGACTGGTATAGGAAGCAAATCGAAGCCTTGCACAAAATTTTTCAGGTTCAAATCTAAACTTATCTAAATTAAAATTTTGTTCCATCCATTTGTAATATTTATGAATTCTAAAATAGGCATGTTTCTTGAATTTTGCAACTAAAGGTTGTACTATTCGGACTAATTAATTGGGAAGTTAAATTTTGTAGCTCGGGTTTTATTTTATTCTTGTGACCAAGATTAATGAACAAAATAGGTAGATTTCTGCTGATAGTTTTGAATAACTTTTATGTAAATTTAAAGACTTGACATCCTAATTGTATTTGTGTTTTGGTTTGCAATCTAAATTCTTGTGAAATGAGGCCATCAACATGGACGAGTTTTGCTATATGATCACTTATGTCATTCAAAATTGTGATTCTAATCTTGTGATAAGATAAGATGTGCATTAGAGGATCAACATAATAGTTGAGAAATATTTCCTTCCAATAAATTTAATATTTGCTTTTCCTCTAGGGCTCTGAAGTGGCTTAATCTTTCTTAAGTTTCATACTGACATGCAATATAAAGATTATAATATACCAGCTTTTTTTATTTACTTTGGTGCAGAAATTGAAGTTTAGCATGTGTGTTTTAAATTTAATGGCAGATTTTTATTTTAAGTTTTTCCTTGTTGCTGTGCTATATCGATTTCTTTATGGGGAGTGGGGACAGATATAATTGATATTTAACTATGATCACTTCTTCTGCCTTTGTTATCAAGGACGGTTAGGCTCAGTTGATGAGTTTCATATCAGAAACCTAGCTTTTATTTCTTCGTATGTGTTCTAATGTTTGTATTTTAGAACATCTGCTGTTCGTATTCCCTTCCCTTCTATTTATTTACAAATTTAATTCAATAATTTCTGTATAAATAGACTGATATAAGGCTTTTCTATGAAGAAAACTTCTGGTTATTGAAATGGAATGGACAACCTTAAATATATGTTTACTGAACTAAGACCTTAACCTCTTTTGATTGACCATTAGAATAAGCTCAAATGTGTTTTAATAAGTTAAATTAAAATTTAAAAGATACTTGCTTTGAAATTTGACCTATGCAATTTAATTATGGGAAGAAAAGGAAACTAGCATTTTGATTATGGGCATATGCTATTGCTTTATGGTGCCCTTCCCCACTCACAAATACCAGTGTTACCAAAAGGCGATGATGTGCTAAGGTGAGGCATTGCCATAGCGCCTCATTGGCGTCAAGGCACAACACCTTCAAATAAGCTCCGCCTAGGCAAAGATTGAGGGGCTCACCTTTCATAGAAGGTTTTTTTATTGATTTTGAAAACATAGAGTTATTTGTTGAAAAAAAATTATTAATTTAACTTTGAAATGAGAGATATAAAGTCTACATATAATAGGAAATGTCCCCATTTTAAAAAATTTCTACCATCTAAATCCTAATTATGAAAAATCATTAAACAAAAGGGTTCTAATCTTTCTACCAACCAACGAATATCACTTAAAAGGCACTTCAGTAAATCCGCGTTCTTGTTTGAGCTCAAATTGTTCAATTTAGATTTATAGCTTGCTTTTTCGCTACTTTAATTTGTCTCATACCTAGGCATTCTGAAATGTCACTAATTGCTATAGCTCAAACTTAGGAATTCTTGTTTCTCTTTTGCCTTGTGATATCCCTTTTGCTATGCAATTATCATTTTTAAATTCCCATATTTTAACAACTTCTTAATTACATTAACACTTTATGTTTTAACTAATGTTCGTTGATCCCTTTTTGATGTTGAAATAGGATGGTATAATGATAAATGATTTTTTTTTTTGTGTTTTTGTACATCAATTTTGCTATTTGTTTTAAAATTGAATTATTTTAATCTTCAAAGTGTATGTTTATGCTATGACACATACATATTTGTAATTTTGCATTTTTACTAAGTAGCACTTCTTTTCGCCCTCAGGCAATTTGGGGTTGAAGCGCCTCAAAGTACACAGCACTTTTACTAACATTGATACAAAATTTAAGTATTGGATCAAAGGCTAGAAACATTTAGTTGACTTCAGGAATTAAACTGCCACAAATTCGGTTTTGCTGAAATACTTGTATATTAATTATATGTTTGACTCCTACATATGTTTAAATTATTTTTACTTCCGTTTGATTCATATCTGTTAATATACTTATTTAATACTTACAGTCTGGATTTCATTTAATGCATGCAATTTTTTTCTTTCTTCTCTCTAAAATTTTCAGATGCATTTGCCATATTGATTAGTGTATATTGAATAGTAAAATTAGAATCTTTAAGACTTTCTTGAGGACTAAGCTTGGACAAACTTCATAGTTAATTAATATTGCTTGATGATGGTGTAATTCTTGTCTGCATTGTTCTTGCATGATAGAGTAACATATGCAAATATGGTACTAGAACTCTTTCTGTTTCCCTAGGCCCAAAAGTTTCCTGAACAAGGTTGCTTGTCTTCATTATATAAGTAAGTATTCAATAAACGAGATAAATCTTTAATGGCACATAAGTGGTTTTGATGTATTTAAGTATAATAGTATTATTGGCGGAATGAATTATCCGGTGGAATAGGAAAAAATTGAATGGAAAAGTTAAAAGTATTTGTCTAGAATCCGTCGTTGGGATGAAATAGCTATTCCTAGCTATCATGCAAACTCATGGAATAGCTATTTTTTCACCTTTATCATTTGTTTTTCTCCTATTCCACGGAATAGTCATTCCGCCAACCAAATGAGCCCTTATTGTATAGTGCTTCATATTTGGAAGTAGTAAAACTTGTAGGATTTGCTGTTAATATGCTTTTTATTTTGAATTTTTCAGTTTGTAGTTCATCGTTGGTGATTCGTTGGGTACAATTATCTAGTTGTCCTGTTACTTGGTAGCAAGATTTTCTAACACCCAAATAAAAAAGCATTATATTTTGATGTTTTATGTGGAATGAGCATTTAATTTAATCTGACACATCACAATATGTCAAAATACTGTTAATAGTTGATTTGGCATTTGGCTTGATGAAATGGAAGTTTATTTGATGATGTGGTGAAATTGACTTGACTAATGTGGTAATTGTACTTCGTAAACATGTCATGTTGACTTAATGATGTTAAATTCAATTATCTTGTTGTGTTAACTACTAGTAACGAGATCAGTCAATTTTTGCTTTTGCTATCGCTCAAAGCATAGGGTATTTATTATCACTTGCCAAATTACATGCGTTACAAATTGCCAAAATAAATTTCTTCAGTTAATTGAACTAAGTCTTTGTAATTTATTGTTTCCCCTAATGTCTCTTTAGTGTTTGTGATCTAGATCTTTACTTATACAATTATACGTCCATAGATTTTTAAATTTGACATGATGGTCCTCAAACATCACCCGTCACTTATGGTCAATATTACCTTTGACTTTTTCCAACACTAATAAAACTTCCATATCTTTGCCCTCATCATCATTTGATTAAAACTATAACCATCATATTTAAATTTACTCATCATTCATCAACCTAGCTTATTTCTCACTTATTGCTCTTCCTCGTCCATTTTCTGCCTCATTTCTCTCTCAACATCTTCACCTAAATAATTAAAATCATTCGATGCAATGGATCATTTATACACTGAGAAAAACCACCATTTTAGTTGTGATTGATCAGCTCCATGCATAGTAGTCAAAGGCGCTAAGCGCACCCAAGATGATAGGGGGTCCTATAGCCTAGACGTGAGGCGAAGGCTAAGGTGGATGAACTTAAAAAAAATATAAAATAAAATGTTTTTCACTTCACTTAATAGGAATTTCAAGAATTCAAAGTTTACTAATTCCTATCAATCTAAAAAATAATTAAAGGAAATTCAAGAATTCAAAGTTCACTCATAAAACCATTTCCTATATAAATACATAATCATATTGATTACTCATTACAAAATCCAATGATTGTTCAAACTTCAAAGACTCGAAATTGGACTGCTAACAAAACAAAAAAACTAGACACGAAACTGGATTAACATATTTCAAGCAAGCACAAAACATCAAATGTTATAATATTTTAATTTGATAGAAGTAAATAGTATATAGTGTATCTTAGTGGATCGACTAGTTGACCAATGCGATTTTGTAATATTTCATGGAACAAGTCAGGAGTGCGAAGTGCGTGCTTGTTCAGGTTCTATCATAATATTTAGATTTCAAAGTCCGGGGGGTAGCGCCCCCGGGGTCGAGCTACCATGTTAGGTTGAAAAGAAAATATTTATATTTTCAAATAAAAGTATTATTATAAAAATTTGTTTTCGGATGAACTTTTGTAAATTATTTATATAATTTTAACCCCGATTAGTCATATTTTTTGGACTAAAATAACCCTATAAATTAATTTATCTACGCCATATGCGCCTAAATTGCATCCGGCGCCTTGCCCACCAAGGCCGCTCTTTTGTAACATACACCATCTAACAAGCTTGGATGTGCCAGCTGTGTCGCCTTATGAGCCTAGCACCTAAGGTGCGCCTTTAACCACACTGGCTCCATGTGAGTTCTTCAGAGCTTTTATCGTTCAATGATTCCTTACAATTCAATGGTCTTGATTGAATGTTTGATATAATATCGTCGATAAGTGTATTGTTTGACACAGTTGTCTAGGTGCAGCCCAAGCGCCAGGGGTCTTGAAGCCTAGGCGCAAAGCGCACGTTGGGTGCACCCTATATTTTTTATAAATTATATCAAGTCTTGAAACCATGAAAGCAAAGTAAAATAGTTCGTCATATAAATAAAAATCCATTAATCTATAAGTTAAAATAATAATTTTAGTAATATGAAACTACATGATAATCATCAAAATTTTTTTAAGATCAACATATTCTTCATCTACAAAAGAATTACTGTAAAGTTCATATGTTGGCTCCTCTTTCTCCATATTATCTTCTTTTTTATCTTGTACAAAATTAAAATGTTATTCCTTTTTGTTCAACTTTTGTTTTCTAAGCATCTTATAGTTATCAATGTGTAACGAAAAAAATATAAATAAGTTGATTTTCAATAAATAATATCACTAAGTACCATAAATTGTCTATATATGTGCTGCATGAACTTAATAATAATATATATTAATAATAGTTATTTCAAAGTCTTTTTATTTGTTAAGCAACTAACTATAAACTATCAATCAAATGAAATTAATATCTATTTTCTATTTTCTTTTCTTTCTAAACTTTACACCAGAATCAATATATTTAAAATAAACAAAAATAATATTGGAGTTTGGTAACCTAGGCGCATGCCTAAAGTGCCTGGAGCCTAGAGCCAACATCCCCTAGCCGACGCCTTTTGAATGAGAGATAAGGCTGAAGCCTCAGGCATGCCTTTGACAACTCCTTTCCAGTTTCACGATATACTCGTGAAAGCTACTAAAGCCATCGATAATGAAACTTTCTTATCAACTCAAAGTTTCCTATCAGCCTCTAACTCAACGTCTTTCAAAGTTTCTTCCATTATGCTTTTAATTTTTTCTTTTTGGATGGTTTAACAAGGAATATATTACCTGTTTCATTTTGATATATTTTGGAATTTAGATGTATATTTTAATCAATGAAAAAACTTTATGTTATTTTGAAATATCATATATGCATTTCTTTTCCTTGAATACGAATAGAAATTTGCAAGGAAAAGAAAGTAGGGAGAGAAAAAAGATAACCGAAATAGGAGAAAAATGAGAGAAAGGATAGCAGAAGCAAAATTAGAGGGAGATTAGAAATATAAATAGCGTGAATTACTTAATTTTGAAACAAGGGAAGAAATGGAAGAAAGAGAAGATTGAAAATAGAAAAGTAGGAGTTATTTTTCAAATTTACTTGTTTTGGAAAAAGTCAAAGGTAATCTTTACGCTTAAAGGTAATTCTTACTATTTTGTTCGTAAAGTGTGAAGTTGGTGTACCTTTATCTCAATTTTTGAAGACTACACACCATTTTGTTAGCAAAGGAAAAGTTCGTGTACTTTTGATAATTGAAGCCATAAAAAATATCAAGGACATTCCTTGTGCAAGACAGTCAAGTATTCAAAGACTATCAGACTTTCTATCTTAGGTCACTTGAATGCAAGAGCTGAATCCCTTTTTACCCCACCTAGCACTTACTCCATATGCCTTGAGTTCTTGGACGTGCAGGCTAAAATGCTTTTGTGCTTGTCTAAGCATCCTCTATTGTGCGCCTTTTTTTATTTGAAAGCTAGCCTTCGATGGCCATTATCTTTTGGTTTAGTTCTTCTAGCTCTTGTCCCTGCAACCCCTGATGGGCATTGCTCTTGGTGACACTTCATCATTCATCGATGGTATATACTATTGCTTAAACCTATATCGTTTTCCTTTTGAGTTCAATCCTATCAGCCTCTAAGTCAGTGCCTTCACAGCCTTCCTTTCTATTCTTCGCTCTATTTCAATCATTTCTTTTTGTAGATAGAGGAATTCTATTGTCTTCCCATTCCTCTTTGGCGTATGTGTTTTCCCCTCTTGGCTAAACAACTTCAAAGAGGAATCTAACCTCTTCAGGTTCTGTGATAGAGAACAGATATAAAGCAACAAAAGATTCAAACACCAACCCGAAATTGTATTACTGAATTACAGCCTAATGAAAGAAAAAGAACTAAGAACAGAACATTAACAAAGAAACCCAAAGCTATCCTTAGCTCCCCCCAGGCTACGCCCTTTCTTAGTCTACTGTTAAGACCCAAAAAACAATATCCAAAGCTGCCTTAGTCTCTCTGCAACCCTCTTTATATATCACTTAAAAAAACCCTAAAACCTATTTCTTGCATTAATTACTGCTCTATCCTCATTCGTTGACTATTATTCTAACACTTCCCTCCTTCCTTCATTAGTTTAGCTGCAATAGACGCAGGAAGCATAAGAGATTCTATGCAAAATTGGAAATGTCGAAGTTAGCTCTTGATAGGTGGCCCTTGGGCATAGAAAATAAGGTTCAGACTATTAGACATCATCTGAAGTACAAATGCAGAACACAAGGCCCATGTAGTGCTTCTATTTCTTTTAGCAAAGGGGCAAACTACTTACTCCTTTTGCGACAGGTGGCCAAGGCATTGAATATATGCTTTAGTTTTAGGTTTTGTTCGCTGGGGTTCTATCCAGTAGAATAGCTGCAATAGGAGTTCCCTCATAGAAGGATATCGTTGACTGGCACAAGAATAGAATTCCTTGGTTACACTTTCTTTGTACTAGTTGGCTTACCCTGTATTTCTAGAGTAAATACTGCAGTGAGGGTAGGAACATTTTGGATTCTTTGTCAGATATCAATATCTTTTTTCCTGTCCTTCCCTATTAGATTCTAGTAGCAAATAGTTGAGAACTAGTTAGTGTCATGTTCTTAGTTGCCTGGTTTAAAAGTGATTTGTTTTCAACTTGCATTGCATTAGATGAGCTGGTACTGGTAGCATTGTAGGATGATTATTTTTCATGAGAACATGAAGTTTCCTTGGTGTTCTCTTGTGTTTTTAGGTATGATGGGTTTTTTAGATGATATTATTGAAACACTGATGTGTAGATTCAATAGGACAGGTGCAATTTGTTTGGATGACATTAATTTTGTGAAGGACATAAAAATATATCGTGGATGTGCATTTTCTTCAATAAACTTTTTCTACATATTCAAATGTAATTGCATGTGTCATTATTTTACTTTTTGGTATTTAGTAGCTGCTGAAGAAGTTGTTTGAATATTTCTGGGTTAGAAAAGAATTCTAAGTTTATAAAGGATCTCTACTCTGTTTTGTCATGTTGAATATCTTAATGTAGAAACAGAGGAGGTCCCATACATGTCAAATGGTCTAACTCACCCCGAAAGGCACCTTAAGGGGGAGAGGATTGCTGCACATATAGAAGGGGCTATAACACCTTAGATTTAATCGATGTGGGACAATTCTAACCCTTAATAACCTGTTATTCTTACTTAAGTATGTTTTGGCCATAGAAAACTGTGGATGTTGGTAATACACTTCGCTTGGAGTGATAAGTTTGTATGCTGGATCTGAGGAAAGTGGAGAGCTTTTGTATTATTTGAGGTTTAGTGTTGTTTCTTTCAGGATCTTCATATGATGTAACTCTTGTCCTTTTGTTGTTACTCAGTTTTCTTTATGATTCTCTCACATGCACAAGGACACTGGCTTATACAGTTAGTGAATATTTGTGAAGTGTACACCTTTAATATTATGCCATTCTTGTTACTGCGCTTGCTTAACCCATGTATTGGCTCATCTTTCCACTGGGTCTGAAGTCTAAAGAAATCAAAGATGCAGTTCCGAGTACTAAATAATGGTTGACTGATCTGTTGGTTACTATATTACTTCTATAGTTTTGTGGCCATTCTTCTAATTACATAGAACTGTGCATTTTATGATTATTGTACGAGTGTTTTGATGGCTTAAGATTCCTCTTCTGCACATAATTTTCATGGTGTATCTTCTCTTAAGGGTTTTTATTTCAATTATGAACTAGGTAGATTTGACTTGTTTTGGAAATCGAAACTCACGGAATATGAGTTCCATCCTGGCTGTTACTGTGAATAATAAATATAATAAAAGTATAAATTCTGTAAGATCGGCATTTTATTCTTCATTTTTTTATTACCATCTCTAAAATAAAAATTTTTACAATTGATACTCAATTATTTGCAATTCTTTCATGCTTTCTTGTAGGCTATACATGCATGCTTTTATAGTTTTCGTGTTATTTATGATACACCCTCTTTTTATTATTTACGTGTTTCCCCATAGTTCAGTGGTGTTCACCTGTGTCCGTTTTCGTGCTAGATAACAATTAAAATAGGGTTTTTTTGTGATTGTGCTCTGGATTTATGCAAGAAATTTTGATATAATTATTAATAAACTCGCAATTAATTTCTTCTTTTACTATGTGATGATGGAAAATCTTTTCTTAATATTGTTGAGGTACAGTTCTGTAGGTCTGCTTCTACTTTCCAATCCTTGCTTGAAATCAAAGATGCTGTTGCATTACTCTTTTACTTTTGACTTTTTTAATAGAGTGAGATCTAAGGCAGCTGAAAACATCATCTCATTATTTTCTACTCACACAACTGCAGTACCAATGGGTGCCCGTTTGGTGAGGGATGTCACTTTTCGCATTATCTTCCTGTTGGCTTCAAAGTCTTATCTCATATGCTAAATATGAGTAGCAACCCAGCTCTTCCACCACCTTCTAGAAGTTCAGGAGTTGCCCCATCTTTTCGAGATCCCTCGTCTCCTCCAGCTGTCAAGTCCCGATTGTGCACTAAATTTAACTCAGCTGAAGGCTGTAAGTTTGGAGACAGATGCCGGTATGCTCATGGAGAGTGGGAGATTGGGAAGCCTGCTGATGATCCTCGTTTTATTGCGCCAATTAGAATGGGTCGCCAAATGGACCCCACATCGAGCTTTGGGGCCAGGGCGACTGCGAAGATAAGTGTTGATGCATCACTTGTTGGGGCCATAATAGGGAAGAATGGTTTGAACTCAAAGCAAATTTCCCGTCTTACAGGGGCCAAACTTTCAATAAGGGATAATGAGATGGACCCAAACTTGAGGAATGTTGAGCTTGAAGGTAGTTTTGATCAAATCGATCAAGCAAGTGCTATGGTTCGAGAACTGATAGGGAACCTTGGCCAAGCAAATGCACGTGGGCATGGGCCCCCTATGCACCACACAGGTGGTTCTGCCGTAAGCAGCTTTAAAACTAAGATATGTGAGAGGTTTTCAAAAGGATCTTGCACTTTTGGGGATAGGTGTCACTTTGCGCATGGGATTGAGGAACTGCGCAACTCGGTGATGTGAATCCTTAATCTTTTCTTTTGGCTAAATGCATCAACATTCCCTGAATTTGGTTGCTTTTGCTTGATGTGGTCGTGAACTTTCAGAAGTTCAAATTCGTCTCTTGAACTTGGCAAAAGTGCATCAGTCTGCCCTTTAAACAACTTATGATTTGTTTGACTTACTAAAGATGCTATTTTTCTATCTCTAACCAGAAGTTGACATGTGGCGTTGAGGGGTAAATTGATGCACTTTATCAAGTGGAGGGGCTAAGTGAAACTTTTCAAAATTGAGGGTGATATATGACAAAAGTTTCCAAGTTTATAGGGGTGTTGACGAAGTTGACCTATTTTTTTTACTCTAGTTATTTTTGTCCTTGTTTGCCTTGTAGAACATTTTTGTTGTAGTTTGTAAATATTGGTACATTTTTCCAAATATTTTTATATTCATGAATTAGACAGATGCCATCATCCCTAAGAGCTTTTCTAGATTAAATTCTGTTAATTAAAACTTGAATGAATTCATTGAGATGTGGCTTTTGTTAACTCAAAGTACCGATGGGAACTCTGTGATATCAACACCAGATGCCAGAAACCATGCAAGTTTAGTTCAGACATGCTTTTGGTTGAACATTCTTACATTTTGAAATCTTTATACCATTGGATATTAATTTTTTTCAGTAATAGTTTGTCTTTGGTATGGCTAAATGCCACGAAGTTAAATTTTTAAGATCCTATATTTAATTGAGTTGAAAATTATAAAGCTAATAGAAGTATAAACCATATGTAAGTTTATGAACCTTATCCATGCTACTCAATCCGAATCCCGGGTTAAGTGGGCAATGGTACCTATGACATGAGAATAATGAAAACAACTGAGATGTCTAAATCGTTGATTTGCCTTTTAGTATATTATTGTCTCTCACATTTCATTGAAACTGCTATACTTCTCTGATTGCAAACCAGATATGGAGTCAAGTGAGCACTTAGCGTGAAAGGTTGTTTTACGAAAAAAGAGGTGCGTTAGCGCTTTAGTCTTGTCTTCAATATGGGGTGGAGCTTTGAAGTAGTGAAGCGATCCTAGAGTAGCAAGCCTATTACGTTACTTTTTCGGCTTGATATTTTATTAGTAAAGCGCTAGAGCCCCTATAGAGTAAGGCTCTTCTGATATCAATGAAATAGAAAGAAAGACAAAACTCCAGAGCATTTCGTATAGATCGAGACTTCTATTCTGTGTAAACCATGTGGGGAACCCTCATCAGGAGAGAATTGCTATGTCTGTCGTTATCTACGCAATTATCAATATCCAATAAATAGACTAAAAAGAAAGGAGAATCCTTCCCTTAAGCTAAGTCGCTCGCCTAAGTCCTAATCCTTTACCAAAGAGAGATCATATCTGCCTCTCAATCAGTGATCGCCTACTCCTTTTAATAGGTGCCAAGTTTTTAAGTGGGTTGTCAAATCACTGCAATAGCTGCACTAATGTCATGATAATCGCACTGTTGTATTGCTATAGTTGATAGTCGCACTAGTCTAAAATGCTTGTAGAACTTACTTTGCAAAATAAAAATATCTCATACAAACAATTTACGAGTAGAGGTAGCTAGAGTACTAAAAGTACTACGAACCTTAAATTTAAACGCATTCGTACAAATCATTAATGGTCCACAACATCATAATTTGTGTTCGCAACTAAGCAAAATTTGTGGAAGATTTTATCTTTTTTTTTTCTACAGTATTAGGTTCTAATATGAATATCATAAAGTGTGAAAAGAAGAAGATACAAATACGAGTGGGAGAAGTAGAAGACCAAAAGCATGCGATGAAAACCATTGTTACAAAGTAGCTGGCAATGGAATGTAGAGGAAAATGAAGAAGGCTGGTTGAATGTACGTCGAAGAAAAATGAAGTGAGAAAAATTTTCCTGCTAAAGAAGGGGCAGCCGGTAACCTCCACCGCCACTACTAGATCCTTTGAGCAAAATGCAAGTTGACTTGCATAATATTTAATATGATATATAATAGTATGAATTTTGAAGAGGTTTAGTATTGAACCCATAATAAAGTATAATGGGGAAGTTATATAAATGGGCTGAAAGCTACGAATAATTTCAGCCCAAGTTTTGTGTCCTAACTTATTTGACCAATTAAGTTTCATATTTACCTTCTATACGCTCCAAAGTTTCTGTATTCATCTCCATTACCTTCTACGCTTGTTTTTTAATTTTCTTATCTTATTTCGTCATTATCTCTTAAACTGCTCATTTTTTGATATAATGCTTTAGAGTTTTTTGTTCATCTCATTTTTATCTTCGAAACACCTCCATTGTGATATAATTTTTGGAAAATATTTTTTCAACTGGTAAGAAACTGGTATATAAGTGGTATGTAACTGGTAGGATAAACAAGAATTGTCAATTTTGTTATGAAAGTATAGTAGGTAACACAAATACATGTCAAAAGTTTATCTCCATAGCAATAAACAAACAACTATAATCTTAAAAGTAATGAAAATGCATTAGAAAGTGATTACAACATGTAAAAAAGAATTCTACAAAGTATTGAAATTAAAACAGTATGAATCTGGTATCTAACTGGTATGTAACTGGTATGAAGAACAAAAAATGTCAAAACTAGTAAGAAAGTGGTAGGAAACATGTATGAAGAACAAATTATGTCAAAATAATCTTGAAAATTAATTATAATGTCTTAGAAAGTGATTAGAACATGTAAGATAAACTATTGAATCAAAATAGTATGTGTTGGTTCTCAAAAGATAATAAGTTTTGTAAGTTCTGAGTTCAGAAGAAAGCCTCAGAATGAAGCATCATCTGGAGAACATGAAGTCGTCAGAGGAGCTGTAAAGTCCCAGAGGCCATATTTTTCAGAGATGGAA
>CATIWQ010893626.1:0-28506 GCA_949673415.1 Euphorbia schlechtendalii | reverse complement strand
AATAATATAAAACGTCCGAGGAGGATTCCCATGTGAAGATCGTCGGATGGTCGAAAATTGTGTTATTCGAGGATAAATTTCCCGAAAAGCCGTCATCATAGAACGCGCGAGCTGGTACAAAATCCCGTGCTCACACCAGCCTCTAGGGTTTGAAGATCCGAAGAATCCTGAGCATGTCTTCAAACGAAAGAAAGCTCTCTACGGATTGAAGTAGGCTCCAAGAGCTTGGTATGAGAGGCTGAAAAATTTCCTTATTAGCAAGGTTATGAAAGAGGGAAAGCAGATACAACTCTATTTATCAAGAGAAGGAAAGAAGATGTGTTACTAGTCCAAATCTATGTGGATGATATCATATTTGAAGCAACTGATGAGAAACTATGCAAGGAGTTCAACAAGCAGATGAAGAGCGAATTTGAAATATCTATGATGGGAGAACTCAATTTCTTCCTTGGACTTCAAACCAAGCAATGTGAAGATGGAATCTTCATTAGCCAAACAAAGTATGCCGAAGAAGTCCTGAAGAAGTTTAATATGGAGCATTCAAAGGCAATGTCCACTCCCATGGCCACTGATACCATCTTAAGTAAGGATGAAGCTGGGAAACCGTTAGATAGTAAAGTTCTATAAAGATATTATCGACTCTCTTCTTTTATTTAACTGCTAGCAGGCCTGATATTCAATATGCTATGTGTTATTACGCACGTTATCAAGATGACCCCAGAGAATCCCACTTATCAACTTTTAAGAGAATTCTCCTGTATTTGCAAGGTTCTCTTGATGTAGGTCTGTGGTATCCCATCAACATCAATTTCACTCCAAGAGGATTCCTAGATGCTAATTATAGAAGAGACAAGCTAGACAAGAAAAGCATCATAGGAGGATGCCACTTCCTTGGAGAATGCCTTGTCTCATGGTATAGTAAGAAGCAAACTTTTGTTGCGCTAAGTACGACTGAAGCTTAGTACATGGCAGCAAGAAGTTGTGTAGCACAACTGCTATGGATTAAGCAGCAACTAGAAGATTATGGTATAAAGTCTAAATGCCTCGAAATTATGTGTGATAACAACAGTGCAATTGACCTATCCAAAAATCCAGTTCAACATGGCAGGATGAAGCATGTCAATATAAGACATCACTTTATAAGGGATCATGTGCTAAGGGGAGATGTCAAACTAGAGTATGTTCCTTTAGAGGAATAGCATGCTGACATATTCATCAAACCATTGCCCAAGGAGCAGTTCAATGTTCTAAGATAGCTTATTGGAATGGTGAACCTCATATGAAGAAAATTCAAGAAATTTTAGCTAAGTGTTCGAAACAAAATTTAGCCAAATGAGGTAACATGTATTCAATATCGTTTATTGTTTAAGTAACATTATGAGATTTAGTTTTGTGGTTAAAATAAAAAACCCACGTTTTCAAAAGATGTCATTTTGAATTGGAATCATCCACTATTAAACTCACCATTTTACTAAGTCGGTTAATCAAGTGTTAATCTTAGTGCTAATTTTAATCTATCATTGTGGAAGTACCATACATCTTTGTAAGTGGAAGAGGTCTACAACAGCTGAAGGAGTTGAAGAGAGAGGTTACTTGCATTCTTGAATCCTAATTGTTTTCTAGAGAAAAAGAACCCTAATTCCTCTTCTCTCAAATCCTTTGCCTCTCAATAAAATGGCGATCACCAAAATAAATTTTAGACTTCAAGCATCATCAAAGAGATGCATTATTGTGAATGCTGAGGGAAAGCATGGGAAGATCACTCTCCTAAAAGGAACGCTTTTCACAAAGGTTGAATCGGCATCAAATATGGAATTTGACCTAGTATATGGAATTGATTATGAGAGTCTTCTAAGGAATCGCATCATGTATAAAGTAATTAAGAAGTGAATATTGAGCCAATTACTACAACTTGAAAGTCTAGCTGTTACAAGATTCATTAGGGCTTTCTATTCGAATCTCTACACTATTAAGGGCTTCAATGGCGTCTTGATGGTAGAAATGCATGAAAATTCCTACCTAATTTACTCAAGGCTGATAGCTAGCATCCTCAACATGCCTCACAAAAGCACTCTGCTCAGGAAAATTGGCAATGCAGATGCCATTATTGTCCTAAAAGATTGGGAGCTCCCAACAAACAATGTTTTAGGGGAGATAGCTGCGTTTGGGATAAGCTGGATAGTTGGAGCTTACCATGAAATGGTGGTGAAGCTGCTGTTACCCAAGGTGGGGTCCGACACTAGCTAAACCTACTTTGAGATGTGTGTGGTCTACCATATGGTAGAGGGTAAGTAGTTCGATTGGGTAGTGGCAATTCTTCACCACTTGACCAAGCTGACTACTGTCTATCATTATGGTTACCTCATCATCGCCTTAATGAAGGTAGTAAAGATGGACATAGCCTTGTATCTTGGAGGGCCAGGTGATAAAGTAGTAAAGAAGACATTAGATTTACTACACTTCACTAAGTTATATCACGACCAAGTGCATACTAGGTATAACAAAGCTCAGGAGAAGAGAAAATTGAAGTATGTACCATCAGTATTACCCTTGGATGTGCATAAGGAAGAAGAGGATGACTTCATGGTTGACCTTGAGGGTTATAGGGAGGACATTAGTGATAATCTTCCTCTTTCAGCAAAGATGGAGCAAATCAGAGCAACTGTAACCTCACCGAAACCTAAAACTACCTCTTCAAGGGCTAGGAAGAAGAGCCTAGCAAAAACAATGTAGGAGATACACTTGCCTAGCCCCCCAGTAAGATAGAGAAGGAAAATGAAGGCCAAAACTAACCCTCAAAGGGAAGGTGAAGTGTGATAGTAAGAAGAGGAAAAAGAAGATGTTGTGGAGGTAGAGGAGACCTTATGCCAAAGAAAGCGCAAATTAGTTATTTCTTAGGAAATAGAAGGGCAAGGGGACTCTATGAAGAGTAAAGAAGACCCTAAAATAATAAGTGCTTGGGCTGTAACCCATGTTGAGGAAGTTATTTCCAAAGCAAGAGGGACTCAGCGTAAGTGCACTATCACCAATAGACCACTCATAAAAAATGTTCACGTGGTGAGAAGTGAGGAGGATGCTAGAGACACCTAATTCCTTAATCATGGAGAATTAAATCTTCCTGATCCTAGCATTCCTACACATACATTCACTCAGACTAAGGAACTTCCTACTCAGTCTGAAATGCCTCAAGCTAACCCATCCTTGGGTCAAACAGCTAACATTGAGGTACCTTTAAATCCTAACCCCAATTCTTCAGTAAATACTGAAACCTCTATCCCTGTAAATCCTTCAACCTCTCCTTGTGTAAATCCCACAATTTTTATTCCTACAGATAATAAAATTCCTATTCATTTTACAAATTCTCAACCTCCACCTTCCAATAGTATAAATTCTCCGATCTATATACCTGTAGATTCTTTTTCCCCACCTTCTTCTCCGTCTAACACTTAGACCCAAAACACCGCTTCTTCTTTCACCAAATTCACAACCACAATAATACCTTCCCCTGTAAAATCTAAACCTATCCCTACTTCTTCAAATGTACAAAGCTCTACATCAAGCCTCTCTTCACAACCATCCTCAACCCCTCTAGTTATGGAATTTCCTACTGTTGAGAACTCCGCCAGCTTGGAAAAGCAAGTGATGATGTTAATGAGGGAAATTTTATAAACAATGAAGTACTTGAGTCTATAAGCAAGCCATTCTAAGAGGACTTGGCTGATTCAGCTATCTTGCCATAGATAAGGGAGTTAGCCAGGAAGAAATTCCCATCTCTCAAGTCTACTGCTGAGTTGGATGGGGCAATAAGCAATATGTTAGTAGCCCAAGAATTGATGGACTTATCCACCAAACTCAAGGCTAAGCTTCCAGAGTTCAAGGAGCATTCAAGCATACCCTTTGAATCTCTCTACTTCGAATAGTTTGAAAAGATTTAAGATAGTCTATTTACAATTCACAACCACTTGGCCAAGGAAAGCACTAAGAGCCTGGTGGATGAGATGGTTATGATCTTGTCAGGCTTATTTGATTCTACATCCCAGCTTAGTGCAGCTGTTACATATATCCCCACATCTACTACTCTCATAAATGAGGTATCAGAGCTCTTAGTATATGCTACTACTGAGAAGTTGAGTAAAGGGGGTAGTGTAAATGCTGTTGCGGAGCAGTTGAGTAACTTGAATGCCTCTATGGCAAATCAAGTTACACAGTCTTATAAGTTTGGTGAAGAGTAAACCAAGATAAAAAAGAGTACTGATTACAAGATAAAGCATGTGCTAGAGGAGGTGAAAACCACCAAGGATATAGGGCACAGTATGGCAAAATTGCTAAAATGCATGTCCAGACTCACGGTCAATAATGATGATAAGCTAGGTTGTGTAGTCAAGATAGTAGATGCTGCCACCAAGAAAGCTGACAAATAGCCCACGTTGAACAGTAACTCCCTCACAGGATAAGTTTGATGCAGTTTGCACAGAAGTCAACAATAATATGGATGATTCTATTACAAAGGCATAGAAGGAAATATTTGAAGCCATGGGAAAACTTTTCCTAGAGCCCACTTAGTCTCTAGACCCTGATAACAGTCTCTCAATGCATAAAAAGTAATATTTGCTCAAGGTTCAAAAGAACATGGGACTGATTGTGACCATTGGGATGTATGATGCGAAGGATATTGACTACATCGCAAGATGTATGACACCTATCTGCCCAAGGATCCTTGATATGGAAGCAAAGTTGAAGATAACACTATCTACCTAAGATTTTAGAGTTCTATTGTAGTACTTTCAATAGTTTTCTTACCAAGGCTTTGATCAAATTGCTCATCTCTCTAGGTGCCATCATCTGCTGCTCACTGAACTCAATGACCAAGACTTCTTAATGACCAAGGGAAAGGAAATGTTGGAGCTAGATATTTCTCCACTCATAATAGGTAGACATGAGGATTTTCAATCTACCTTGGACTCCTTTAACATCTTCCTTGAATGAATTATGAAGGATAAATTACAAAGGGGGAGAAGGTAGCTAAAGATGCCACTCAAACTGCAAATCTCAATAAGTCTGAGTAAGCAAGCGGATGATGGCTAAGCTTTTCATTATCACCTTGGGCCACCCGATCAATGAATGGTATAGTCACCTTTCTCGCTGAATGTAGCTTTCGATTGGAATAACCTTTCTCAAGCTATGATGGGGCATTGTGGTTTTAACACTCAAATGGAAACCACAATGTAAAATCTTGAGGCTATAAGGCAGAAGCAGAGCAAAAGCTTCAAATCGTACTATGAGTGTTGGATGGCCACACAGGTTAGGCTTCAGGCTCGTTTTACCCTACTAGAGATGATAACCAAACTTTTGGATGGTGCACTTCCATCATACAGAAATAACTTAGGGTCTTATATATTCTCCAACTATCAAGAAGTGTTTATCAAGGCAGAGAGGATGGAGCACTTCGAATCCATGGAAAAACCTGTGGGGAAACCTGCCAAAGGGGATTAATACAAGAAGATGACTGCGAGACATTAATGATGTAATAAATTAGCCTGTAGCAACTTTACTCATGAGGTTTTTCAAATTTTTGAATAAATTGAACTTTGTTTATATGCTTGATATTCTATTGATTGACATCACACATTCTCATAAACAAATGCATAATGTTTTTAGCATGTATGACACATCATGCCATAAAATTAATTTGGGTACAAATGGATCCCCTACAATAAGTTCAAATGATTTAAATCCTAGGGAAAATGAGAGATAAACATAGATACTTAGACAACGCGTGATAATATTTGCCTCATTCTATAAAGATGTAAGATTGACAAAAATATCTCCGAGCATGAAACGTCTACTAACTATTTAGTCAATCAAGGAAAAGTCAAAATGGTCAAAACTAGAATGGGCAGAAAAGTCAACAGGGCAAATTACCATTAAATTCCCCCAAAAGGGTCAAACAACCGGTGCAATGCCAAAGATACAAAGGAGTTAGATCGTTGAGCACATCAACAACTCCATCACACGGTTGACAAACACTTATGGGCTAATCATTAGACGGTTGAACATAAACTGTTCACCCTCGATGGAATCAAGCTACCGGATCTGAAGCCTTTGATCTCCGACATATCACCTATCATTGGAGAACAATTAAATTCATAAGGAAATGATGATGATCAATGCCCATCATTGCATACATCTCAAGCTAGCAATGCATCATGAGCATCAACCAGTCAATCGGAAAGGCTGAGCAATAAAGTTATGGACATGGACGGTAACCAATTTATCAGTCAAATCAACCAAGACTGGCACAATTGCTATCACGCATAGATGAAAGAAATAAATCAGTAAAAAGCAATACCAATAAAAAAAATTGTAATTAGCTTGTCAGTTAGCACTTTGCTAGTTGAGAAAAAATTAGGGCCTCTTTTCAAAATAGAAAAAGAATAGTCAGCTAATTTGAAAACTCGAAAAGGGTGGCCTAGGAAAAACTTAGGACATCGAGAGAAAAGAAAACACATTGGTTAGAAAACCTTACAGGGATAATCGAAGGCAGGAGTCAAATCATTTTGAAACATTTTTACCCTTATTAAGTTCATCAATGAATTGTCATTTTTGCTGAATCTTTATGCATATGCTTATCTTGATTGCTTGCATGTCAATGGTAGAATATCTCAAGTAAACTTAACTCACATCATGGTTCAATAAAAATAAGAATAAAAAAGATAAAAGAAAAAAAAAGAAAAGATAAGTCTGCTGGATTGAAAACCTAAACGGGCGGTCTTGGTAAAATTTAAGACAATGTTCGATTGACTAAAAACCCATAAGGGCAGTCTATGCAAACATTAGAACCAAAGAAATATCAAATTTATCATCTCATCCTTGGAATAGCACAAGACATCATTTATCTCCACCGAAACTTAGGACGAATGTCTCCCTCACAACACTTCAGGCAAAAAGGCTTCCAAACTATCAAAGTGAGAATCACCAACATAGTTTGGGATCAACGAATCATTCAGACCCTCTTCAAACTAGATCAAGGCCTTGAGCTCAACTCTGAATCATCAAACCCAAGATAGTCACTCTAAAGGATTCATCCATGGAATCCCTAGCAAGATAAATCCTAGGGGCACCCAAGCACAAATACAAGAGAAGGATCTTCAATGAATGAAGCCTACAACACCTACAAAAAATGAACATACATCATGTGATAAGTATTGTTCATGCATGAAATCATGCATACATTGTATACGCATCATGTCGTTTATAGGTAAAGATACTGCTAAACTGGGGCAACATCATCCCGGTGAACAAGAAACTCAACCTCCACTTGAGGTATCTACAAACATCAAGAAGGACGATGGCTCACTCAAGCCCAAAGTCAATTCACGTCTACCTAAGCCCTGTTCAAGCAATATTGCAACAACACAAAAGCCTTCTAAAATAATAGAGCGGTCTTCGGGACATTCTCGAGTTTTCATCAAACTCATTTCTTCATCATGTTTTAATTTTTTATTGAAGGGCCAAAAATTTTTGCTTCGCATAAACTCAATCAAATATTTAAAACATGTGTCATAAAATATATTAACATTATACTTTTCTCTGATCTGTCATAGGAAGCAAGTCAACATCCTACCTAGGAAACATAACCCAAGAAAGAAACGGCTATCTCAATAGGGTGGCCTTTGAAATGGATTCGTGCACCTTGCTCCTGAAGGTCCAACGATCAAAGCCAACCGAAGGTAAATTCACAAGGGGCACACAATGATCGCAATCGAAGGAGGAAAAGGTTTCCGACTACTAAAGGGAAGACGTAGAAAGAAACGATCGACCCACCCTCAAGGGGCATCAACCACCAAGGAATTTTGAAGAAAGAAATGGATAATCCCATGAGGACACGATGCCAGAAAGGAATGCCCATGTCATCACCAATCAAGGATAAAGAAGTCACTAACCACACCGGTCAGGTATTTTCTCAATCATTTCGCTCCATTTCATGTGATCATACTTGCTACATAACCAGCAGTGATCACACGAGGGGCAGCTGTGATCACGAGATTTTTTACCAGCTCGCGTGTTCAATGATGATGGCTTTTTGGGATTTAATCCTTGAATCACACAAGTTTTGTCTATCAAATGATCTTCAAATGAGAGCTCTCCTCGTAAAAAAATAATGTTTTGGACCCTAAATAAATATTTAGGACCGTTAAAAAATTCTTAAAAGCCTCAAAGTGATAATTCAAAGGCTACAAATATTTTTAAGGACCTAAATAACTATTTAAGAGTTCGAAATAATTTAATTAAATCGTTTTTAATAAAAAAATATATAAAAAAACAATGAAATCGAGGCTAGAATTGGCCTCGGCAATCGCCAAATCTGATTTTTCCACCTATAAATAGGGGGAGTTTTTAGAAGAATTGGGTCGAAAAAAAAATTTTTTTCTTTTCTTGACAAAGAAGGAGGAATTTTTACTAAAAAAATATTTTTTTCTGACGAAATAATTCTGACTTTTTCTATCATTCTTTTAAAAATTCTTTTGATTATTTTCGGGTCCAAATTTCCGGATTTAATTATTTTTTAAATTAATTTCTTTCATCTTTTTCTAAAAAATCCTCAGATATTATCGGATCTAAAATAAATTTAGAGTCCGAGTCTGATTATTTTTAGGATAAAAAAACATATTTTTCACACTAATCAAACAAAAACGAATGAGGAAATGCTCCCGGAGATCAAGCGGATACGTTGAAGTGGATTCGCACCGAAAGGGTAAGCCTCTAAGTTCCTAGAGTTGCTTTTTCTCGTGACTTGTTTATTTTTTTACATGTTGACATAGGATTAATTCTATGCCATTTTAATTTCAATTTTTATTCAATTTTTATTTTCTTATGTAAGATTTCTTCCATCTTTTATTTCCAATTAATTTAATTATGACGATAGATGTTAGACTACTCCTATGAAGGGAATTAAAATTATTCTCGAATAACAAACCTTACCCTTTGCCATGCTATCACTTTCATTAGATAAAAGTGAGCAACATATAAAATGAATTTTTTTATTCTAAAATAAGAATTTTTAACCGTAGATATTCTAATCAAGCCACACAAGCCTCGCCAAAATTAAATCTAACATATGTGTAAATATTCATGTTGTGTTATACCCTGTGCTAACCTTTGTGGATGCAGGTAGATTAGGTTTGATGTATGCCTAAGATTTTATTTTCCTTCGGGCATTGCAATTATTTTTAAAGGAATACTAATTAATAGATTAGGCGGGTGGTTGCATCCCCTGAGGTTTTGTAACTTGTAATCTTTATTTTCCGCTTTTATTTACTACTTTATGTATGGATTTACTGCTTTCTGCATGCGCGTTAAATCATACATTATTAACATGAAATAAAATAAGTTCAAATATGCACAATTAAGAAATGCAGTTTTCTATCGAAGTAATTTAATGTGATCTAATAAGAAGTAAGAAACTTATTCCGAACTCGAATCTCTGTGTCTTAGTGAGCCGTCCCCAAGACGTTAAGCTTTATAGGATTTTAATTCTTGAAAGAGATAATCCAGGTACCGACTCTACACTACGAGACGGCGCATTCGGGGTTGTGATGATCTAAATCATTTTCGCTTTCTGTTTAAAACCTTTCGGGTCCTCGACCTGATATATTTTATTTTCACAAAAACATCCCGATGGACCACGCCTCTCATCTCAGCGTGCTCTCGGCCCATTGCATCCGTGTCATCCACTCACAGTAGTTATCTTTGCAACAGGTGAAAAAGTTTCTAAATAGTCAATTCCATGTTGCTGTGTATATCCTTTTACAACTAATCTAGCCTTACCTTTCAATAGAACCATCAGACTTCCTTTTAATCCTATAGATCCATTTGCAACCTATAGGTAGTTTTTTTGAAGCAAATGAACTATATCCCATGTTTTATTCTTATTTAGAGCATCTAATTCATTTTTCATGGCATCAATCCAATCCTATTTTCTACAAGCAATTTTTTAAATCCTAGGTTCAGTTTCTGTAATTAAGGCTAGAGAATAAGTTTTCTGTGTAGTAGACAATTTTTCATAAGAAAGCATTTTTGATAAAGGGTATAACTTCTTACTATCAATAACTGTAGTATATTCATTCTGTGCTACGGCTTAATGGTAATCTTTTAAGTATGCAGGTTGTTTGTGCACCATTCCTCTTTTGTTTTGCTTGCTCATCTCTGATTCATCATTGCTTAATTGATCCTATTTTTAATCAATCTTCAAATTCATCCCTATTTTATCATTATCTACTAAGTTTTACACATCCAAATCATTAGCTTCATAAGGAAAAACATGTTCAAAGAAATTAAGATTTCTAGAAACTACAGCTCTGTTACTCTGTAAACAGAATACCTTGTAACCTTTCACACCATTTTCATACCCCAAATATACACCTTTTTTAGCCCTGTCACTAAACTTAGTCCTATTCCTATTAAGAGTGTTTATAAATACAAGACAACCAAAAAGTTTAAGATTACTATAGTTAGGCTCTTTGCTATAAAGCTTTTCATATGGACCAATATCATTCAATAATGGTGTTGGCATTCTATTTATCAAGTGTACTGCATGACCTATAAAGAAAGACCAGAATAGAGAAGGCATTTTACTTTGAACTTTTAAGCATCTTGCTACATTTATGGTATGTTGGTGTTTTCTCTCAACCACAACATTTTGCTGAGGAGTCTCCACACAAGACCTTTAATGTAAAATGACATGCTTTCCATAAAAAAACACTAAGGTTAAAGTTAGGTCCATTATCATACCTGATAGTTTTTATAGAAATACCAAACTGGTTTTTGACCATAGCATAAAACTATGGAATCATTTCAATTGCTTCACTCTTGTGTTTGAGTGGCAAAATCCATGTAAATCCACTGAAATCTTCTACAATGGATAAAAAATACTTTGAACCATTCAAGGATGCAATGATGGGACCCCAAATATCCATATGTACTAAATCAAACAAATCATTAGAAGTAGATTTATACTTTGAAAAGGCAATTTTTCATTTTTGATAATTGGCAAATGTCACAAATGAACTCCCTAGGAATATTTACATTAGGAAACTTCTTACTTATTACTGCTATTCTGCTATTTGAACAATGACCTAATCTATAATGCTATAACTCTTCTTTGCTACATTTTACAAAGGCAACAAACCTATTATCACTATTTACAAGCATATAAAGATGATACAAACCATTTCTCTCTCTAGTTGAACCAATCTTCCTCTTGGTAAGGATATCTTGTATCACACAACAAGTAGAAGAAAATACTACTTCACAATTCATAGTTGCTACTAATTTAGAAACATACAACAAATTGAAAGCAAAAGTAGGCATCACTAAAACATCATATAATGCAAAATTCTCATTAAAAATGCATATTTCCTTTATGAGTAGCTTGTAATCTAACATTATTTGGAATTGACTATAGTTATATTAGATAGACTAATTAAATCATGTGTTATGTGGCTACGAGCTTCAGTATCTACTATCCAAGTCTTACTAGTTCGAAAAATACCTGTTTCTGTGTTGCTACTGCCAGTGCTAGCTTGATTAACATATTTTGTCCTTGTTGCCCCAACAAAATTCTATGTTTATGCTCCACTGTTGGCCTGAGCCTGAGATTGAATTAATAGTGATAACTGGCTTAACTGCTCTTGAGAAAACATTATTGACTCACTAGTTATGTTTGCAAAGTTTTATACACCAACTGAAACCAAATCAATACTACTACTCCTAATGTTTCCATAGCTAGTATCCCCATAACTACTAGCACCATTGAAATTCTCATTTTGTTAACTATACAACATCTCCTACTCAAAAAGATCTCGATCAGCATCTTCATATCCTGCTGCAGCATTAGCTCTGCTAAATCTTAACTTGAAATTTGGTGGGTAACCATTCTTTTTCCTGCAATAAACAACAAGGTGATTGCCATTGAAATAAGAACAAAGCCCTTGCTTTCCATTTCCAAAATTTCTCTATCTTTGAAAACCATTACCATAACCCTGATTACCTTAAAAACCACTATTTCAAACAAAATTTCCTTGACTCTTATTATTACCATGAAAATTACTATTACTACTACTCACACTAGAACTACCAAAATATCCATTGTTAGAGAAATATTCCCTTAAGAAATTACCTTTCTTGACTAAAGAAGCTACCTCTAACATCCTACTTTGTTTTTCTTGAACATAGAATTATCTTTCATATTGTAAGACTAAAGCAACAAGCTTGTTCATAACAGGAAGAGGGTCCATGGCCATTATTTGACATTTCACAATAGAGAAAGATAAATTCAACCCCTTTAAAAAACATATTATTAGATGTATTTCCTACTTTTTCCTAATTAAAGCCCCCACACCCCTCACAAGAACAAATAAGCAGTGGATTTAAACTGATAAATTCATCCAAAAGAACATGAAGACTAGCAAAGAAATCAGTATCACTTTTATTACCTTGAGAAATGGTAAATAACTCAATCTGAAGATCAGCCATTTTGTAAACATCGGGCTGAGCAAAATGTTCTTTAAGATTTTCCCATAAAGATTCCATTGATTCAAAGTTAATAGCTGTTTGTGGGATCGAAGGACTCAGAGAACGCAACAACCAAGAAAGCACCATGTTATTGCATCTTCTCCAAGAACTGAACAAATTATCATTTATAGCTGGCTTCAAAATAGTGTCATCCATGAATTCGAACTTGTTTTTGGACATAAGCGCCATTTTCATACTATAAGCCTAGGAATGATAGTTACCCCTTTCTAAAATAGGAGAAACAAGAAATAATGAAGGATTTTCACTGTGATGCAAATAATAAGGGTTGTTTTCATCCAATCTAACATTTTCTTTGTTCTCCATTAAGAAAGGAATAAGAATCAATACAGAATTTCAAGAAGAAAAGTGATTAACAGAGAAACCCAAATTTTAGGTTGAAAATAAAAATAGAGAGAAAGAAATAGAAGAAAGAAAGAAAGGAAAATGAAGTTTAAAAGAATGAAACGCGTGAAATACGTTTTGATACCATGTCGAATTTACAGAGAGAGAGAGAGAGAGAAACTTGAACAAAATTGCATTAAAGAACTTAAGCTTTTTTACAGAGAAAAGAAAGAAATTACAATTGAAGAAGAGAATGTAAAGTTATACTGGAATAGTCTCTGTGCCTAGCTTATGTGGCTCGATTTAATAAGCCTTTTAATTGAAAAGACTATTCTACCCCTCTAACAGCTATATTAACCAATTAACAACTAATTTCAGTTTTTTAGTTTTAATATCCCCCCGCAAGCCAAGCATATTAACAAATTTCTTGGCTTGTTAAAGTACAAAATTATAACAGCAAAGGCTATTGAATAATAGTAAAATTTAATCTTTGCACTTGTCTTGTAAAATATGGCGAATGTAATGCCTTTTTAACAAATCGGTTGCTTGCTCTTTTGATGAAACATTCATGAGATGAATAATCCCTTCTTGCACTTTTGTTCTTACAAAATGATAGTCTATGTCAAGATGTTTGGTCCTCTCATGAAAAATTGTGTTTTGGGCTATATGTATTGTTGAAGTACTGTCACAAAAAAGTAGTGTTGGCTATGCTGTTGATACCTCCAAGATTTCAATAAATATAAAAATCCATTGGATTTCAGCTATAGTGGAGGTCATGGCTCGATATTTAACCTCAGATGAACTTCTTGTAATAGTATTCTGTCTCTTTTACTTCCAAGATATAAGAGAATCCTCAATGAACACACAATAATCTGTTATCAATTTCCTTGTATCCTGGCAATTTCCCTAGACTGAATTCGTGAAAGCTTTCACCTTTGTATCTTTGACTGCTGGATAGAAAATTCCTAAGGTTGGTTTCCCTTTTAGATACCTGAGTATCCTATTTGTTGCAGACAAATGTCCTTCATGTGGAGTGTCTAGGTATTGAGATAACTATTGTACTGTGAAGGTTATATCAGGCCTTGTGTTTGCCAGATATAAGAGCTTCCCTACCATCTTTCTATAGCTTGTATTATGACTTAGCTTTGGTGTAAGGCTATGATCTTGTTAGTCTGTTTTAATTGGAGTGGCTGCTAGCTTCGATTCTAAGAAACTGAACTCTGCAAGCAAGTCTAAACAATTTTTATTTGATATATGTGAATTCCTCTGTCAGTTCAAGCAACTTCAATTCCCAAAATATATTTCATCTTTCCTAAATCTTTAATACTAAAGCAATCATGCAAATAATCCTTGATATCCTTAATTGCATTTTCATTGTTACTAGCTACTATAACATCATTCACATATACAGTTAAAGTAAGAAAAATACTAACCATTACATACATGTATCATACAATTGTAAATCTTCAATGAATGAAAACACTCTCATTTAATTTGACAAGATTGGACTAATAACATTGAGCTGTTAAGTAGAAACCCAAATTATGTATCATTGAGCAAATTCACGAGTAAACTTGATAGAGTATGTTTACAATGTAGGAGAAATGAAGTTACACAATTCATATAATGACCAGTTTAATTATCGCCTAATTTCAAGAAATTAAACACAAAATTCTAAATTCCAAATTGAGATTAAATGAGTCATTGTTTGTAACATCATTAGCATTTTCAGTAAGCATTCTTCTTCTACTACTTCATGTAGAACGGAATGACATTTATTAGCATTAATAATTTATTTTTTTATTTCAGTTATTTTATAACTATATTTTATTTTATTTATTCTTTTTGAATTCCACTCATGACCATCATTTCATTTTATTTTATCACAATAGAGAAGGAGACTTTGCTAAAGGATGATCATACCAACTAGGTCGGCACCCCTAAAGATGAAAAGTAGACTAATCGGTACACGGAATTTTGGTCTTGACAGTAATGACACATCAGATGAGTTCATGCATTGGACTCACTACTATCATAGCAACTAGCTAGTAGTAGCAATGCACAAAGTTCCAGAGATAAAAAATTTTTTAAAAAATTGTCACAGCAATTCATTTGAAATTATAAAAAAGGCCAAGCATGTACTTTTCACAATTTTGTGCTACTTATTTGACAAAGTTTGCTTACATGAAGTTCATAAGCGGTAGATACAAATTCAATTTATTCCAATAGTACACACAATCCCGTATATACAGATAAAAAAACATGTGCATCAATATAATGTGAAGTCTTGATCATATTTCATATGTCATTCCGACCCTGAGAAGACGGGTTCTCGGGATTAAAAACGCTTTCTCCCCTTGACTGACGTTTCTCCTCAGGATATCATACGCATAGTTCACCACGAACTTCTTAAACAACGACGATTTAGGTTCCGCTACAACTTCCGCTTCTCCAAGCAGATAAATCACTCCTTTATCCTTCGCCTTCTGCAGAAACTGGATTTCTTCTTCAGCATTCGCCTGCACAATTCTGTTCGTTACGTTTGACCGAATGGAACCAGAAGAAACACGGTTAGAATGGATCGACTGGATCGAAGCTGACGAAAGCTGCGACGGGTTTCGCTGTTCTAGTGATTCTTCAACATGAACCGCTGATCTCCCAGCTGGTTTTCCATCTCGGTCTAATACAGTGGAATGTTGCGCATTCTCTGGCTCAACTGCAAACTCGGAAATCATGTTTTCTTCACGAATGAATCCCTTGAGGCCTTCGACTAAATGATGCTCGAATTCTTTAGTCTCTTCAATTGCATCCTTGTATCCATACCTAACAACACAACGGAACATTCTATACTCTTTTGGCTCAACTTGCCGGAACAGGAACCTTTCGGCCAGTTCGACTTTACTCACCGGAAGACACTTGATGGACACGAAGACTAGAACCGAATGCACCGATGGGATGCTTTCGATGAAGTGAGGGAATATAGGAGGAATACCTTGTACAAGCTCAGAGTAAAGAAGTCCTATTCCTGGCATCCTTTTAACGTTTCGGTTTGCAACGAGTTCCCTTACATACTCACTTGAAACCTTATTATCGAGCTCGTACAAGTACCTCTTTTCATGAACATAATGCCATACTCCCATGACTATCATCAGAACAGCTGAGAATCCTAGCGGAAGGTAACCGCCGTCTTTGAATTTGTACAATACGGCTGATAAATACACACATTCGATAAACATAAATACAATCGAGAAAAGAACAATCCATACTATCTGTGTCTTCCACACGACAAGCATTATAAGGGAAACCATGCCGGTGGTTAGTACCATGACAGCAACAACGGCAATTCCTGCGTAAAAATCTCTAATTAGTGAATGAAATAATTTTTTAATTTTTTTTTAGGAACATGAGACTCGAACTCAGGACCCACCACCTTCTTACTCCACTTTGGGAGGAAGGTGCAGCCACTGGAACAAAGCCTGGTGTTGGACTAGTGAATGAAATTCGGTGTTTTTATTGTAAAATCGAGGCTAGTGTTGAAGCCTACCATAGGCATGACCGATGTTTTCGGTAGTTTTGAAAACGGCGCAGACGATAACGCAGCAAATCATGAGGAGGTAGTTGATTTCGGGAATGTAAACTTGACCCTGATATTCAGCAGAAGTGTGCACAACAGTTACTCGGGGGAAGCAACCGAGACTCAATGATTGAGACACGATTGAGAAAGCTCCCGATATCATGGCTTGACTTGCGATGATTGCAGCTGCTACTGCTACAACAAACATCGGCCAATACAACGGATCTGGTACCGATTTGTAGAAAGTGTCGGAAACTTCGTGTGGGAATTTGGTCAAATAGGCTGCTTGCCCTGCATACGCTGATAGTAAAGCAGGCAACACCATTCCCGAAAAACTAATCTGCTTTCAATATCAACATCAGTATGGGTATTCGATTTGAATTGAAATTAATGATATTTTAACTAAGGTTATTTACTAACTTGAATCGCTCGGACATTGAAATGACCAAGATCAGCAAACATAGCTTCAGTGCCTGGAATCATATAAATAAAAATACAAATTTTAAGTGTACAACATCTAAATTATATATGTACTAAGACTATTGGTTATTCGAATATACCTGTAATGCACATAACAATTCCACCGAGCGAAATCCAACCTTTCCTTGTATTTCTACGGAAATACTGATAGATGTACACTGGATTTACAGCACGCACCACGCTAACATCGTATTTGAACAAATTATAAATGCCTATGCCGCTGATGAACATAAACCATATGCAAACTATCGGAGCGAATGTGAACCCGACTTTGTCAGTGCCAAATCTTTGAGCAGAAAACAATATAATCAAGATGGCTATCGAAATTCCCACAACAGCATCTGGATAATTTAAACATGTTCATGAATTTAGTATTAAACGAAACTAATGCATAAGAACGAACCGAATAATTAAGTGCAAGTACATACTTTGGCCAAGGGAGCTGATTCCACTCACTGCTGAAAGAACTACACAAAACATTAAGATGATATTTGGATTAGCTATATTAAAAAAAGTCGAGTTTCTGTTTTTAAAAAAATGTTATGATTTTCAGGGGAACCTGAAATGCAAGGAGTGAGAACACCATCGCCGATGACCATGGAAGTACCGAGGATAGTAATAACGAAAAGAAGTACTTTGATTTTTCTACTTGACTCGAGTTTCTCTTTAACTACTTCGGCTCGTCTCAACTGCTTCGATGGAATTGGCATGGCGTAATTCGAAAGTTGCCTGTCCTCTGGTTGGTCATTTGGGATTAAGCTTATCTTCGCATATTTGTTTAGCAATGAATATAGCGCAAACGTTCCACCTTCATTGATTTTATTCAAAACAATAAACCAAATTAGAAGAAACAATACAATCGATAACATACATAAAGACGAGAAATGGGACAAGTAGAAAAAGGTACCGTCGCCATTGTCGTTGGCCTGCAAGACAATGAAGACGTACTTGAGGAGGGGGACGAGTAGCATGGTGTAGAAGATGAGAGACAGAACGCCCAGGATGTCGTCTTTGTGGTGAATTTCGTCGGTAAAAAAAGTGCTGGCATATACGTAAAGTGGCGACGTTCCGATGTCTCCATAAACCACTCCTACGCTCTGAAATGCCAAACTCAACGTCCTACCCCAGTTACTCTGCGCATTTGTTACATAATATTAATTACACCGTGCTGTGTCGTTGTATGTCGCCCAAAATTACTTCTCTACAAAAGATTAAAATACCCTTGCTCCTAAAAATAATTCAAAAACCTTGAATTCAGTTCGTCATGAATGGTCCTTTCCATATAAATGGTGGAGCTTTCACGATGAAGTCTTGAGCATTTGTTACAAATTCCATTCCCAACGACGAATCTTGAATTCTATTCATCTCAAATGCTCTAATGGAGCATTCGCGACAACTTCTTAAGCTTTTGTCACGTATGGTATCACATAAATAAATTATTCTTTCTTAAAAGTATCGCTTACCATTGGGACCAACTAGGTTCGTCTCATTGTAAAAGTAAAAAAAATATTAAGTAACCAACGCATTGAATAGCAATTCTATATTTGAAACCCAACCCAACCAACTTGTACCAAATACTATGATCCTTCAAGTTATCAATTTTATCAAAAAAACCACTCAAATCACTTTTGGAAGCAATATTCTACGACAACCAAAGTGACATGTTCGAAAGAAGATATTACACCGAAGACCGGGTCATTTAAACATACCTTCAAAGAAGAATGAGAGTGAGAGTTAGAGAATCTGCCTGCCTCCAAATTGAGAGAATCCACTCGACGTAGTTTTGCCCATGAAGTTTTTCGTTCTTTCAACCGAACATTCTTGTTATTATCATTGATATTATTATCCTCCATTTTTGTTTCTCCCACTTTCTCTGCCATTTTCGTATGTAATATTGTGCTCTACCATTGCTCAACTCTTTTACATATATATCCAATGCCAGCCTCTCCATTCCTTTTTTATTCTTTATTATTATTTAATATTGTTTTTGTCCACTCTCCATTGTTGCTGGTATTACTATATCTGGTTGCTTTCAGTTTCTTACTTTACATTTATCCTTTGATTATAAACACCAAATTTCTAAAAAATTCTTACCTATTGTCTGTAACCATATGATTGGCTAAACCCGCATTGTATATAGAAGCTCGAAATGGATGAAAATGATATTTAACTTTTATTATACAAACATATGGCGGTATCTATATACATGTCTAGGTTTGACAATATTAATATGCTTTTTCATGAATTTATAATAAATATTTTGAAAAGAATTCAGTCCATTTTATGCAATAAATTTGTATATTTTACATATAAGATTAAATATATTTATTTAAAAAACAACATTTCAAAATAATGATATCAGATAACTATGAAATAATTTTTATCCACACATGACTGAGATTTTTTAAACAAATTTTTGGCAACTACATTATATGCTTGATCAATTTAATTTTGTTTGGAGGGTAACTGATTATGAAAATGTGATATTGGAACTCGAAAATCTACATTGTCAGTTTCACTACTTTACTCCACCATGTATCATGCAGGCTATTAAACATTTTAATTAAAAATGAAGTATTCGATATAGGGTTTTTTTTCCCAAACAAACCGTGTATATGTCATGTTTTAGTTGTTGCATAACAACTTTTCCCATTACCAATAAACAAATAGAACGAATCCAAAAAGTCAACTTCTAAATTGTGCGACTCAAATAATACTTTAATGCATTATTGATCTTCCTAATATTAGTATTTAGTGAAATGACATCATTAAAGCTAATATTTTAAAATCAATCAATAATGCTATATACGGTCTACGGACAGCTCCTTTTTTTTAGAGAAAGTACTTTACGTTTATAATATGTATAAAGAAATAATATAAAACGTCTGCAAATATTACAAAATTAGTCTTAATCAATATATTATAATCTTAAATATTGTTACTTAATTTTACATTATATTATATACAATTTGTGATCGTTCCGAAATTCATATACAAGTTAGACAGGTTATAAAAACGCTATCCTGATAAACACTCATGTCTCCTAATTTTTGCGTTACTCGGTGTATGGGAATATGATACCATATTTTCTTTATTTTTTCTATCATACTTTTTACACACCAAACTCGATCACTTTTAATTTTTCATCACTTTTAATTCATTTTGTGCTTACAGTACATCATTAGAAATATTATCTTTCGATACACCTCTTTCATTCCTGTTAACTTTTATAATTTTTTAATAATAATAAAAAGACATTGACAGGTCGTTTAATATATATAGTGGTAGCTTATTGTAAAAATAGAAAGCCAACCTCGCCGATACGAAAACTATTTAATATGAAATAAAATGGAAAGTATTACTAAATTTATTAAAATAATGGCAATTATAAAAACAGAAATCTGTTGAAACTAAATCAATAATGAGATTAAATTATTCACCAGCACAATAATGTGCGTTTAAATAATTTAATCATGAAAACTGGTAATTCAAGAATAGAAAAAGATAATTCGATCACATTTGAAACATTCAACCCTCAGACATCGGAATTTGTCACCTAGCTATATGTTAATTTTGATATAATAATGATAATAATAATAATAACAAAAAAAAATAATGTTATTTTTATTATTTGTTATTACAGTAATTCTATAGTATAATATTGATACTAGTTATTTAACACTGCAAACTTCACCATTCATCTTTTTTTATTTTATGATGGAGATTTAACTATCCAAAGATGAATTGTGGAGATTGTAAAGTGTAAATGAGTGTCAAACAAGCTGATGTCAATATAGAATTGTTATTAATATTATTATCAACAACAACTCGGTAGGTATCACTCGGTAAGTATCACATGTACTGTGTTAGCAGCAATTTGAGAGTTTCACATGTACTCAAAGTGCAGTTTTCCATTTTTTTTTTTATAAATATGTGAATATTGATAGAAAATTAAGTTGATGAAAATCCATTATTTCTTTACATTTTGTCATTCCCTGTTTTCTTCCTAAGGCAAAGAAAATATGCAAATCAATGGTTATTGATCCCTTGGCGTTGTAAGAGTATTAGAAATTAATTAATACCTGATAAAATGTGATTCAATCTTGACTTGGTCTTCGTTACGACATTCTTCGATTCTCGGACACGGAAAATATACATATTCGAATCCAGTTCCTTATGATTTTCGTCAATTGATAAAATATTATTTGGTAAACGTAATTACCCAAACAATACCATTTTTTGATAAAATAATTTTTGCTTAAAAATTTATAATATATTTCAAATTTATGTACAATTTTTTTAATCAAAGAGGGCCCTGTTGAAATGTTAGCACTGCCTCCGTCCCACATATTCCTACTAAGGAAAAAGGCTGAACAAATTAGAGTCAGCCGATCATGGATATCTCAATAGGCTGTGGTGTTATACTCTACTAGAGCATCTTACAATATACTGGCTATTTTTAGACAATGAAGTATAATAGTTATAGAACTTTACAATAGATTTTTTTTAGTAATATGAGGTTTTTTTTGGTAAAATTTATTGGTTATGGGGTTTGAACCCACAAGCTCACGTTCTTGATTCTCTAAGAGGTTGTCACCACTAAATCAAAATCTTTTTTTTAAGACATTAAGTTGATGTGTCAATACATGCCATCCTAAAAATTAAATAGTATATGTTTGATCTTCAACAAATAGACAATCAAATTTAATTATATTTTAATGCTAAATTAAAAATTATATAAGTTATTTATTGTATAATTAATCATTTATTATAATTTAATTTTAAAAAATAGAATTGAAAATCAATTAGACAATTTACTAAAATAAACTCCTTAATAATATTGTCTATTTATAAAATAATTACTACATAATTAATATAGTCTTCTATTCTACATGTCAAATCATATGAAAACTCACAAACTATGAAATAACATATAAAAAAGAGTGGTTAGAAAACACCCATAATGTATTGTTTAAGTAATGTTTACGTATCGAGATATCTCCTAAACACAATTCATTTATACCTATAAATGCTCTAATCAATAATGAAAATGTATATGATGTGTTTTTAGAACATTTATAGTTTTCTCTTAAGCATGTCACTGATTCATGCATTGAAAAATTCCAAAGAAATCTAAGACTATTCTTTTCGACTTTTAAAAGTTGAACTAAACTTAATTGAAGTGAGCTGAACCATATAAAACTTATTTCAATATTAATTTATAACTACACATAAAGGGACTGAATTGAATCGAAGTGAAGTGAGTTGAACTGATTTGTAGTCTAAGAGAACATGCCCTACCTATCATTGTTTTGTATGTATTAGCTATTTAACAAAACTTATAATAATGATGATGATAATATAATAATAATAATAATAGTTTATTTGCCTTTTTTAAAAAATAAAATTTACAACGTGCTTATATTATTAAATCACATAGAAAAATTTACATCCCGCTCTGGATGTGGTTCGAACATGTGATCTTCAAAATAACAACTTCAATATTATTTAAAATTATTTAAAAAAACTTAAATTCAAAGTAATCTCTTAGTTAAAAATATTAAAGGTGTGCAATATTCCTCCCTTTGCAATCAATGTAGTTAATTAATTTAGTTATGTACAATATTCTCCAAATCTCCATGCGCATGCCAAGAATATATCACATCAATTATTTGACTTTTACCTACAATTAATATTTTTTAACCTTAGTAAACCCTTATATTGTATTGTCAATTATTACTTTTATAATAAAAATAATTAGCAAGCTATTAAGTATTTTAAATTGCAATTAAGAAGGTATATTCCAAAATATTATTCCCACGGAAAATCATCTGAAAAAAATATATTTTGAAAAATAATCTTTAATTCCATCGGAAGAAAATAAAAAATGTATAGTATTAAAAAGGTGCACGCATTTAAACATATGATTGTAGTGTCTTCAAGGGTGGTGATCATTATATCAAAATTCACATCAATTGTATCAAAAACTTCTTGTAATATCCATTATAACTATGAAGAAGGTTAATTGAAAAAAATGTCGGATATCATATCTATGTTGTCACGTCAAATCGAGCACATCGTGTAGTCAATTTGAATTGCTTATTCATATGATATGTTGTAGTATGCTGATATTTTTTTATTTTACTGCTAATAATTTGTCTGAAAACAACAAAACAAAAAGTTTTGTGATAATCCATACTTACCAACAATTTGAATAGTCTCTTTTGATGTGGTTACTCAATTTGAATCAACATGTACAATATGTACCTAATTTAAGTAAGTCAAGTACTTAATTTGCAATTTTAAAAGTTGAAGGAATTAGCAACAAAAAAAAGTTGAAGGATCGTAAGGGCATTTATGTACAGGACATTACTTAAAAAGTATTTATGTTCTGCGTTAATAATTGATATTAATATTGAAAAATATATTTAGCTTGTAGCGGAAGTGGGAACCATTCTCCAACCATAACATGTTTGTTTGGATGATAGTTCTCCGTGGTTCACTAAAGTACGATACGGTATGGTACATTATGGTTCTTTTAAAATTTTGTGTTTGGATAGATAGTATGGTATGATATGGTTCTTTTAAAATTTAGTTTGATTTAAAGGAGAATTATGGAGAACCACTAAATCCGTGGTTCTATTTTCATGGTTCTTGGAACCATGAAAAAATCATGAGAGAACCATACCATGAAAATAACCACACAACCAAACATGTGAATTTAAGTTAGAACCATACTATACCATGAAAAAACCATGAACCAAACAAAAGTTGACTTTTATAAATCCAAACAAAACAAATTAATATTTAAGCGACTAAGTTGACTTTTATAACAATCTTTTATAAATCAAATCGCAACTTAATAATTATTTCACAAGTAATGACTAATCATTCATTACTAGATTTCTTTTTATTATCAAATACAAATCGAACTTTATAAAATTACAATCAAATTGAGTTTAAATCAGAATAAGCCATTTAAAATAGAGGAGAGACAACATGGATAATTCTTATAATATTTATACTTTAATGTATTATCATCTCCCTTTTATTTATCACATTCTACTCTTAAATTCTGAAAATAATATTGTAACGTAATTTGCTCAACTTGATAAAAGTGCATCTGTTTATCGATTGAATGTCATGTGTTAGCTTTTGATTGGAGAAAGAAAAATTAGAGAAATAAAATAAATTTTTTGAAAAATCAAACCAACCAGAAACTAATACATGACGACACTAATGAGGAAAATTGATACTTTCTGACACATGCTTCTTGTAGGTGATGTTAACGATGATCATGCATTTATTGACTAAACTATTAAACAGTGTGCGAGATGCCAGGTTTGGGTGAAGCCTAAATCAAGTGGCTTCCCAACAAGCCTCCTAAAACAATTACGATCTGTTGAATCCAAGTTCATAGTACTTTATCGTACTTAAAACGTTTTGAAAATAACAAACTGATTAGAATAACGAAATTAATTGAGTACTAAGTATACTCTTAATTAATGAAGTCTATTTGAGTTTGTTTAAGGAAAGATAACTCATTTTACTGAGTAATAATTAAGTTATGACTTAGAGTAAGAAAAGCTTAGTTAAGCTTAGTATTAAATAGTTTATAAGATATAGACTCAGCTGGGCAGAGTTAGCTTTTTATGATAAAAGCTGAGTTACTCTGACAATTAAAGAAATACTTGACATATATGTGTTTAACGTTTTCTGTGAGAAACAAAATATCTCTTTGATGCTTTTCAGAAAAGGCCCTGAAATTAAAGAAGATATTCAAGTGATCATCACATCCAAAAGGTGTCAGTACGGAATGTTGGAGATTCCTCACTTAAGTCCAAGACAAAAAGAATCCTATGGCATACACCGCTTGTCAATATCTCCTTGCAACTCTACAATGTCAGCATGTCTACGAATTAGATTTCCACGTTGCAACTTATGCGTCTCTCTATCAGAACAGATTACTTGAAAACAAATGAGTTTTTTACACTTTCGATTAACATATTAATCTCACGCTTCAACGTTCAAAATCTCTATCTCTAAACGTCTTGGAATTTGTTTCAAATGGGAAAATTTGAAAGATTTGAAGAAAAGAGAAAAGAAATTGAGAAAGCTGTCAGAACGAGAAGTTTGCAACTACTAATTTCAAGATCTTCAACTATAAATAGAAGACTAGAGCAAACATTCAAACATGGTGAATCACCTCTAATTTCTCTAAGAGCTGAAACTCTATTCAAATACTCCCAGCTTTCAGAAATTCCAAATCAAGAAATAAGCAAACACATCTTGTCTAAATATGTTTATAATAGAGAGAATAGCACTTTAGATTTAACATTGTAAAGGATTTAACAATTCTATAAGTTGAATTCCTCTATTCACATTTTCGTTGAAAAATCCGAGTGTCAGTTTAGGAAGGGACCTAATGTAAGTTGAGAGATAGTTATAAAGAAATGTACTTTCTATAATCTCTTCTACCCACTGAAAAGGCTTCTCCACCTTAGGAAGGAACGAATCACTAGTGGATAAAAGCTCGGAAAGGAATCCAAGGACTGGAGGTAGGCTAGGGGCTGAACCAGGATAAATCTCAGGTGTAAAAGTTCTAATCTTTTATCTGCCTTTATCTCATCTTATCTCATTCATCTGTCTATTTTACTTGTCTTCCTTAAAAAACCAATTCTTGCTGAGTAGAGTACTTAGCAAGCGATGTAAGATGAACTATACCAGCAAAGCTCAAAGCTGAGTAATTTATAATTTTTAGACCCAGCTCAGCATGATAAACTTAGTACGCATCTAAAAACACAACTTGGTTAAAGAATTTTTTCAAATCAGAAAAAGGAAATCAAAAACTACATTCACCCCCCCCCCTTTGCTGTTATTTTAAGCCGTTTAGGAACAACAAGTGGCATTAGAACAAGCGCTCAACTTTTAAACTAACTGTCTTTGAGTTAAAGATCCATAAATGGCTTATAAAAGTTTCATTTCAGGCTAAGGATAGACAGTTCTCCTTAAGGAGGGAATGTTTGTAACCAGGCCACCATTGTTTGACAGTAATTATTACACGTTTTAGAAAAACTGCATAAAGAACTTTATTCAATCACAAAGCATGCAAGTATGGCTCACTATAGAGCTTGGCCCCAGAATCCCTACCATAGTTAGGAATGAGGAACATGTTCCATTTGATCTAGAGGATTATGATGACACTGACTTAAGGCTTCTCAAAGAGAATGCCGTAGCCATCAATTACTTACACTCTACGCTAGATCTTACAGAGTTCAACAGAGTCTTGGGCTACGAGATGGCATAAGAAATTTGGAAGAACTTGGAGATTACCTACAAGGGGAGTTCAAGGAGTCGAAGATTAATCTCATGCTGAGGGAGTATGAGATGTTCCGGATGGGTGCTAGTTGAGGGTATTCAGGTCATGAATACCAGGTTCATTAATATCATTAATGAAATGAAGAGATTGGGCAAAGAGCTCACTGAGGAGGAGTTGGTGAAGAAGATTCTTCGCACTCTTACCTTAGAGAAGGATACCAAGAAGAGCGCAATCAAGGAAGCTCATGATTTTAAAACTTGTAGCTATGTTGAGTTGATAAGAATCTTGCTAACTTAGGATATGTCCTTGAGAAAATATACCGATGACTCTAAAATAAGTAAAGGCAAGGAAAGAGAGGGAAAATCCATTATCCTGAAAGCTTATTCCTATGGTGAATCCACCAGCTACGATTTTGATGAGCAAATGGCCATTCTAACTAGGCGTTTCAAACGCTTTATGAAGAAGGATGGGAAGTTCAATAAGAGGAAGTTTCCTGGTAAAAATAAGTCAACTCAGCACCGACGCAGAGTTGAGGAATGATCCAAAAAATAACATAAGAAAGACATTAAGCTCTTTGGCTGTAGGGAAAAAGGCCATATCCAGTCTAGCTGTCTAAAGACCAAGAAGGGAAGATACAAGAAGAGGTTTGCAAAGAAGAATGAGGCACTTGTTTCCACCTGGAGTGATTCAAAAGAATCTTCATCTTCTGATGAAGAAGTAACTAACTCCACCAAACTCTGTTTAATGGAAATCGAGAATCAAAGGAGTGAATGTTTAGCATTTACTTCAAATAGTAATCAAACCGTTGTTGACTCTGAAGCTGAGCAAAACAAAGGGAAATCTCCTCAAACTGAGGTAAATCTTGAAATCCCTTTGTCCTTAGAAGAGTTAGCCCAGGTAATCTTTGATGTTATGAAACTCACTAATGAATTAGGGAAAACATTAAAGAGCTAGTGAGGAGAAGTGAAGATCAAGAGGACACTATTGCTTCATTGTCTCTTGATATCCGCTTTCTTCAAGTAAAAGTTGAGTATCAGGAATATAATGTCAGCAAGCTCACTTAGCAATTAGATGAATTGATAGTTGAGATAACAACTTTAAAGGAGAAACGGGTTCCTCCTCCAGCCAATGGCCAAACTTTGAGTAACCAAACTCATAATTCTAAGAGGAAGAATTCCTCTCAATAGAAGAAAGCGAGCAAACCCAAAGCAAAAATGATGAGTGGTTTTTGTGGCAAAGATGGACATGATAAAGTTCTCTTTAGGCATAAAAATGGTTATTATGACGAGTACGACTGGAATAATTTAAGCACTGCTAACAAGGGAGGACCCAACTCGAAATCTTGGGTATTTAAGAAAACTTTATTGTTTTACATGTGAGTCTTAGATTTGCTGATGATACTAGCGGATGCTCAAGGTATATGACAGGATATGAAAGTAGTTCAACTCATTAGAGTGCAAAAGAAATAGAAGTGTTAGTTTCGGAGATAACCAAAAAGGTAAGATTATGGGCTTTGGCACTATTGGTGTCTCTCCTTTAATCGAAGAGGTTTCTCTGGTCAAAGGACTGAAGTTCAACTTGCTTAGGGTAGTCCAGCTTTGTGACAAAGGTAGAAATGTTACATTCAATTCAAAAAGTTGCTCAGTTATTGACTGAGAGACAGATTCTACTATACTCTTTGTTCCTAGAATTAATAATGTGTATATGATTGATTTATCCCCTGGCTCTACTAACGTTTGTCTTATATCTAAGGAGGATAATTCGTGGCTTTGACACAAAAGGTTGGGTCATATAAGTATGAACATATTATCCAAGCTAGCAAAAAAGCAACTAGTTGTGGGTTTACCCAATATCAACTTTGAGAAGGATAAACTTTGCTGAGCTTGCTAGCTCGGTAAACAAGTTAAGAAATCATTTAGGTCAATTAATCACTGTGAGCACTGGATTTTGTACTAGCTCGTGCATTCAATGATGACGGCTTTTCGGGATATTTATCCTCGAATCACACGATTTTCAACCGTCCGATGATATTCAAATGGGAGTTCTCATCGTCAAAAATAATGTTTGGGACCCTAAATAAATATTTAGGAACATAGAAAATATTTAAAAGCCTCAAAATGAAAATTTAAGGGCTTAAAATATTTTTAAGGGACATAAATAATTTTTTAAAGGTCCAAAATAATTTAATTGGGTTATTTGGACATCTACGTATATATAA
>CATIWQ010893500.1:0-21950 GCA_949673415.1 Euphorbia schlechtendalii | reverse complement strand
CTTCTTCTTCTTCTTCTTCTTCTTCTTCTTATTTGTCTCAATCACCACGCCGCCATCTACCAAGCCCTTTTCCTCACCTTGTCCATCCTCTCTTTTCCTCTTTCTTTCCTTCCTCTTCATCTTTCCTCTATTTTCTTCCTGATCATCCTCACCCTCCAATCCTTTTTCCTTCTCATTTGACTTATCTTCGTCTATATCCCCGTTTACGTTATGGTTTTCAGAACTCAATTATGGCACGGGGTGGCTCTGTTTTCGTTTCTCCCTCTTTGACAATTTGCTCTTCTATTTCACTACCTCTAGAAGCTCTTGAAGCCGCGAATTCCCTTCTGCGGTTACTATTGATAGCTTGTTTTTCGGGGTGAACTCACTAAACTCATTTTCCGCTAAAGATTCAGCCTTTGATTCTCGTAATTTCTGTTTCAGCTTCTTGTTCGACAGCGACATTGCTGGCTCTCCGATCTAAAACCCTAATTCGGGGGTTTTTGGTCTTGTTAAAAAAATAACTTGAAAACAAACAAATGCAAAAGGGAAATGGTAAGAAAAATGTAAGGTTTAACTCTCAACCCAGGTTTGCATTGCATAATCAATTTTAAGTTTCAATTTTCATTTTATACGTTTTATATATGCATTGTTTTATCAAGTTTCATTTGCTCTAGATTGAAGTTTCTTCAAGTTTCTGCTCTTTGCAATTCTTAAATTTTCTGCATAATTCCATTTTTCTAGCTTTTGATCAGTTTTTTTCAATTGAAAATGAGGATCCATGGAATTGAAATCTTGTTGTTGCTGATAGATACGATTTGTCTCTAAGTGTTTGTTTTTGTCGTTAATTTGCAGAGTATGTATGGTGAATAATATGATATATTGTTTGATTTTATCGTACTAAATGGAACTGAAATCCAAGAAATCTTCTTACTTGTACCTTAATTTTCTCCCAGCTATATGATTTATGAGTTGTGAATGTGACCACTTCTTTTAATTGAAATAAGATAAACAACTTGTTGCTGATTAAACAAGTTTTTTTTTGTTCAATTAGTACAAAATAGAGTCATATTAATGATTAACATATGCATAGACTATCATGAAATCAAATCAAATAACAACTTTTACACAGATCAATTAATTAGACTTGATTATCAAATCTGGACAATGGATAAAGCATAAATGGTTAAAAGAAATTCTTCAATTTAAATCCAGTTCTGAAATTCTGATATAATAATCATAAAACTGTAGCTGCTCTTCATAAAAGATTTATCAAATAACACAACTTGTTCTTCATACCAGGTTCCTACCACTTCCTTACTAGTTTTGACATTTTTTGTTCTTCATATCAGTTTCATACCAGTTACATACCAGATTCCTACTGTTTTGATTCAATACTTTCTAGAGTTTTATCTTACATGTTCTTATCACTTTCTAATGTGTTTTCACTGCTTTTCAAGATTAATTTGACACAATTTGTTCTTCATATCAATTTCCTACCACTTTTTTACTAGTTTTGATATTTTTTGTTCTTCATACCAGTTACATAGCAGATTCCTACTATTTTGATTCAATACTTTGTAGAGATTTATCTTACATGAATACATCACTTTCTAATGCATTTTCATAACTTTTCAAGATTATTTTGACACAGCTTGTACTTCATTCCAGTTTTCTACCACTTACCTATCATTTTCTTACTAGTTTTGACATTTTTTGTTCTTTATACCAGTTTCATACTAATTACATACTAGATTTCTACTATTTTGATTCAATACCTTCTAGAGTTTTATCTTACACGTTCTAATAACTTTCTAATAAATTTTCATTAATTTTCAAGATTAATTTGACATAACTTGTTCTTCATACCAGTTTCCTATCATTTTTCTTACTAGTGTTGACATTTTTTATTCTTCATACCAATTACATACCAGATTCATACTGTTTTGATTCAATACTTTCTAGAGTTTTTATCTTACATATTCTAATCACTTTCTAATGCATTTTCATTACTTTCAAAGATTAATTTCACATGACTTATTCTTCATACCAGTTTTCTACCACTTACCTACCACTTTCTTACTAGTTTTGACATTTTTTGTTCTTCATACCAGTTATATACTAGATTCATACTGTTTTGATTCAATATTTTGTAGAGATTTATCTTACATGTTTTAATCACTTTCTAATGCATTTTCATTACTTTTCAAGATTAATTTGACACAACTTGTTCTTCATACTAGTATACTACCACTTAACTACTAGTTTCTTACTAGTTTTGACATTTTTGTTCTTCATATCAGTTACATACCAGATTCCTACTATTTTGATTCAATACTTTGTAGAATTTTATTTTACATGTTGTAATCACTTTCTAATGCATTTTCATTACTTTTATGATTAAAATTGTTTGCTTATTGGTATGGAGATAAACTTTTAACATGTATTTATGTTACTTTCCATACTTTCATAACAAATTTGACACAACTTGTTCTTCCTACTAGTTACAGACCACTTACCTACCAGATATCAAACAGTTGAAATTCTTTTTTCGAAAAAGTATATCACAATGAATCATTTTGAAGATAAAAATGAGACGAATAAAAAATTCTAAATCAGCATGTCAAAAAAATGAACGATTTGAGAAATAATGGCAATATAAGGTAAGAAAATTAAAAAACAAGATGAACATAACAACTTTGGAACGTATAGAAGGTAAATATGAAACTTAATTGGTCAAATAAGGTAGGACACAAAACTTGGGCTGAAATTATTCTTAACTTTCAGCTCATTTATAAATTTTCTTAATGGAAAAACCCGAGGTTTTTATTAAATTACAAAACGAGTGATACGACTTCGTATGAAGAGTGAAAGAATTGAGCATATCAAGAACCATTGAAACAGGGTCGTTAAGCAGATAAGATAAGCTCTCCTTATCCACAAAATGGCGACGTGTTCTTTGCCTCTTCAGCAATAACCATATTGGAGGTATCGTAAATCATCTTATCTGCTTAATCTCTTTCAACTGGAATTTCAATTTTTTTTATTTAGGAGGCTGTTTCCCGCCCTTTTTTTTTATTGATTATTCAATTGTTTTCTGAATATTTGCGGGGATTGAGGCCTTGGGTATAATTTCAACTCAATTAATTTTTGGTTATTATTTTTGGAACAATGAGAATTACATTTTTTTATAGATTGATTGTGGTTTTGTACTAAAGTATGAGTCCACTATGTCAGCTTAAGAATCCTTTTATGGAGAGTTGGCATAACCAATAACAGGGATATCTGTAAGCTGAGAGGTATTGACCCTTTTTTATAGTTGGTTAATATGCATAAGAAACCTTAGTATGAAAATTCGAAACTTCCAAAGCCTATCAGAACACCTATGTGTAACCAAAAAAAGACTTTACGACTATATATACAATGACTAGTAACTTTGATATGATCCAATGAGATATATTATGTATACACAGAAGTGTCTTTTTCCTTAAAAAAAAGCGTTGGCTTGGAATATATTCATCACATTTATTAATCAGCTAGTTAGTGAGCAATTAGTTAAGTGATCAATCAGTATTGCCGAGGATTTGCATTTTTTTTTCCTTATATTGCAGCCTAAAGGATATTTTTGTTTGACTTTTTATCGTTAATTTTGTTTAAATTTAGTGATGTGGATGAATTAAGCTCAAGAATATTGGGGAATGCGTAAAAAACTTAACAACCACTAATTAATAATTGGAAAATAATCACAACAGTTCCATTGATAACACACATAAAAAAAGGACAACTTAAGATACTGCTAGATGAAAACACCACCCACCAATCAAACACCTAAAACAAAAAAAATGCCAGCTAAATTTTATTACTCCTTAATATTAAAAGGATAAGGAGGAGATATGATAACAGAGGCATTTTCTATCTAAAAAAACAAAAACAAAAATCATAATTAAATAGTTTAAAAATCATTGGTAGGAAGTGCCTCATGTGCACCATCACCAATAAAAATGTTGTCATAGACAACGGCTGCAATGGCTGAACCAATCAACGGGCCAACCCAGTAGACCCAGTGGTTGGTCCATGTCCAGCTAACCACAGCTGGGCCAAAGGAGACAGCTGGGTTCATGGATGCCCCATCAAAAGCACCACCGGCTAAAATGTTTGCACCAACAATGAATCCAATTGCAATGGGTGCTATGGTTCCTAAATCTCCCTTCTTTGGGTCTACTGCTGTGGCATACACTGTGTACACTAGCCCGAATGTCATCACTATCTCGAACACTACTGCATTCCATGATGTTACGCCTGAGGACAACGCAAATGCCGATGTTTCCTGCAATTTGTACACTTAATATACTTTATACAGTTTATTAAAACTAAACAAACCTTAAAATTTTTTTTTCTTAAATAAAGTGTTTGAACTTGAAATGAAATGTTGTGTTGAATATGAGTAGTGTTCATACCAATCCGCCGGTTGAGAATTTGAGGAGCAAGCAAGCAACAACCGAACCAAGCAATTGGGCAATCCAATATAAAATTCCTCTCAATAGAGTAATGTGGCCTCCCATGAATGCCCCAAATGTGACTGCGGGATTTACATGACCGCCGGAAATGTTTGCGCCAACTGAAACCGCCACAAACAGTGCGAAAGCATGAGCCACTGCGGCTGCTATTAAACCCGCTGGTGTTGTTGCTGCGTTGTCTGTTAGCTTGTCTGCCAATTTAGTCATTCACCCATTTGTATCAACAACATATTCACAATAGAAAATAGTATTGTATATTCAACATTCATATATATTAAACAACTATTAAGTGAGTGGCAAATGTCATGGCCTAATGGCTGAAACTAAAACTGTAATTCTGGAGATTGTAGAGTTCATATAAGGGCGATGTGATGAGAGATTTTTCTTTGTATCAATATAAGTACAATTGCATATATAATTTTCCAATAAAAACGTTATATTAAATTTCATACCACTAATCTAACATGACTAGTCGATACTTTCTAAAAAAACAAAGTAACTAGAAATGAGTGGATGTCTTACTGAAAGCCATCCCGGAACCTTCACCGGCAAACACAAAAATGATCATGGAAAAGAATTCGGCTATAGCTGCCCGGAGAGCATCGGGTTGGCTAGCCTCTCCGGGGTGTCCAACTGCAATTCTGTGGAGAGGCATTTTTTTTTTAGTTTTTAAAGGACCTTTCTCTTGATATTTAAAGAATTATTTTGAAGCTTTGTCTGGAGAGAAAGTTCAGAAGTTCTCATCTCTTTATATATACCTGAATTAACGGCTAAGGAACTGGTATAACCCGTGCCCGGTAAATAAGCCAATCGACCAATCTACATGCCTAGCTTGTTCTATAATAAAGTCACAGTCGGTCACTTTACAGCTACAGATGACCATTCATAACGTGCCACGTGTGTGGTTGACAATGAATGTCGCGGCAAGGAAATCAACGCTGAAGAGATACTCATAACCCAGATCGCCGACCATGGCCCCGCTTTTGAAGTGGTTGGTCAGTATTACATCTTGAGGCGAAATGGACGGCGAGTTTTTGTAGTTTTGAGTCGGACCGACGACCGTCCTTTTTGTTTGAATATTCAAACTATTGTGATTGGCGTGGCTTGGTGGGGCCATTGCATGGTTGGCATTTAGGGTGACTGTATAATTCATCACGTGACGGTTATTATATTGGACTACGAGGTGATATTTGGATTAATTGGATTTACTACAATTATATTAATTATTTATAATTGTTGTAAATATTATTACAATTTCGATCTATTCATTTTAGTTCATATCCATGCAATATAGTTTAGTTAATTACAAAAGAACATAAAAGGCACCAAACGATAAATTTTGGTTCATGAAGTTTTGATCTCGATAAACTCAAACTAATTTATCCCCTAAACAACACTAGTAATGTAATGACTCTCAAAACTTTCAAAGTGTTTGTATTTTTAACTTAAATAACTATCAAACTTGTTTAGTTTTCTATTAATCAATTTAACCTAGGTCAGTGACGGAGCCAAAACTCGGACATGTAAGAAAAATCCGATACAATATTATATTTTTTATTAGATTCATATCTGATCCATATTTAATGAATTTGAAATTATAGAATTCATAACTTAAAATACGGATACGAATCCACGAATTTGAACTGGGTCCAGGATTGGTGCCCATCTCTACTTCAAATCAAACACTCATTTGTGGATCATCAATTATACCAATCTGTATCTTATATGATTGACTATGTAGGCACATTATTAACATATAGCCAAAACAAATAATTACCTTTTCATTTTGGAGATTTTGGGGTAATTTTTAAACTATAAAAGATTATTATAGCAATAAGTAGAATATGGTGTTTGGGATTGTAACAAAAGCAACCAATAAACATAAATAAGGATATATTCTGTTTTAATTTTGCGCATTCAGGTTTGTTCGAGGTTTTGGTTAATTGGTTTGGTTGATTAAACATCGATGAATGATTTCAACTATTCTTTTTGGGCTTTTTCACGAATGCATGAATATGAAAACATAATTTTAGTAAATTATCATTAATTAATTAATGCAAATTTCTTAACTGATCATATTGCTCAAACTGTTATAATTTTTGAAATTTTTTTTAGAATATTTTATTCGTTTTATTTTTACCTTAAAACAAGATCTAACTCGATATACTTTCGATAAAAAATTGAAAACTAAAATTGGTATAATTCATATTATACGAGTTTCCATTTTGGTATAATGTTCATTATACTAGATTTCTTTATACGCGATTTTTTTCCACGTAATATAATGTGTATTACGAGTTTGTGATTTAGTATGATGCTCATTATACCAGACTTTTGGCATAAAAAAATCTGATATAATGAACATTATACCAAAATGCAAACTCGTATAATATGAATTATACCAATTTCTGTCGAAAGTATATCGAGGTAGATATTGTTTTAAAGATAAAAATGAAACGAACAAAATATTTTTAAAAATCGTTTTAAAAAAAGTAGCAGTTTGAAAGATATTGTCGTTAAAGATATTCAGCTTATAGGACGTATTCGAGAATAGCATATAAAACTCATAGTAAGAACACCACTAGATATTACTCCACTACTAACTTATCGGTAGCATTAAACTAAAACTATATAACTTATACTAATTCATGTTGCATTGAAATATATATCAAAACTTACTTGGAATGTTGCTTTTTGAATGTTACTCATAACTCATCCTTGCCAAATGCTAACACTCTCATTGTGTGGTCATACTCGAAACATCTTGTTCGAAATGTGCACTAACATCAAACTTCAAATACCTAACACTCAAAATAACCTTGGAACATATTTTAGTATAGTATAGGTATGGATAATGTAAAAACAACACAAAAATCAAGAAAAATTTTCAAATTCTTCAATTTTTTTAATTTTATTTAATTTTTTTGGATGTTTTGGATTTTATTTTTACATTAGTGCCCCACGCTTAAGAACACAATGTCCTCAATGTGGAAGACTTTATTAAAATTGAAAAAATCTAAATTAATCTAATCACACACATATAAAATAAAATAAAAGAAAAAGAAATTGAACTAGTTTTAATCTTCCGAACTTGAACCTAGAGGACTCGGCGAGATATCCAAATTCTTCATTCTGAAGTATGCATTCAACTTGCGGTTCAAAGAATTGTTGGATTTCTTTAGTTAACGAACATCTTGCTATATGGAGGCTATGTCTAGGCATGCTTGGTTGACATCTTTGATAAACTTTCCTCTCCAAGTATCTTGTGTACTCCAAGAGACTTGTCTTGATCCACTACTTCCGATTTGAACCTCTTCAATATCTTCATCATTTTTGTTTCCTCGAGAAGTAGATCCATCTGTCGGTCTTAGCTTCCTTACCCTTACTCCATACGGTAGAAACGTAAATCTTCCTTCGTCTTCTTTGACCAATCCTGCTCTCTTCATATATACTCCTCCCATAAAGTTAAATTTCTCTCTTGGACTATATTGATATGGTAGTTGGTTCTTCGCACCTAAAATAATCCTGCAAATTGTATTTGCACCTCCAACTCTAGCCTTTTTATGTATAGTAAGAATAGTGATGGACTCTAACATATACATAGGAAAATTTGGCTGTAATTGCGATACCACACACTCCAATATAACCAAGTCTTTCACTGACACTTTAGTAGTTTCGTGTCGGAAGAAAAGATTTTGAGAAATAAACTTGTGAAGGTAAAGAAGGCTATTAATCCGAATGTTCTTGTTGGATGAGTTTTTGACATCGTATCGATCCTATCCCGTTAACTCGGTCCTAACATTCGTTAAATCATAATCTTCTTCCTTTTTAATCTCTTCATAAGTTTCACCCAAACTAAACCACTTAATCAAATCCAGTAAGGTAAACTTATATTCTTCCCCTTCATTCTTAAATTTCCTTTTCAAAAAGTTCCCATCTTCCGTAACAGTAACAAAAAATTCAAGGACCCATCCCTCGATAAATGGAAATCGCATATTCATAAATTTCTCAAATCTAAATAGCAAAAAATACTCTTCTACTTCCGCATGAATCCCAACATCAATAGCAAAAGTAGGATCGTAGAAAAGTGTACCTTAGAAATCAAAGTTCTTGATTCTCAAGTATCTTTCAACTTCTTTACTATAAATTGGAAAAGGGTATCCATACTTGTTTTGTTGGTTGACCAATTTTTTCTTCCCCTCAGTTGCTGTAAACTTCTTGGGAGCCATTGAATTCAAGACTGAAAAGAAGGATTTGTGTTTGATTTGGAAAAATAGAGAAAACTTATTTGCAAGAGATTGTAGTTGTGTAAAAGAGTGATTGATTTATGAAAAACACTTAGGAAATTATTTATATATATAGGAAATTCGATAATTATGGCTATTTCAACGGATATATTTAATTATAACAGTTAGGAAATAGAGCCATTACAGCAATAACTGTTGTGAAATCGCACCATTCGTGATTGTGAAAGCCAGTCACGATTGTGACTTTCTCCATACAGAAACAAAATGTTTTGATAACTAAATTCATGACCGCGATACAGGTCACCGTCGCGAAATGTTCATGATCCAAAATTTTTTGTTCTTTTCTTTTATTTAAATAAACACTAACTTAAAAACACACACAAAAACAAAATTAAATATACTAGTTCAGGTGTTACCAAATCTTTCTATTTCTGATTCGAAAGATGCCAAACTTTCTCTCGAACTACGCGTACTTAGCATGCACACGCTAGAAAGAAAACTCAATGAATAAGCAAGAAAAATATGTTAATAACAAGTATAAATACTTAAAATAAAAAATAAATAAATCTATTAAATATAATTACCCGTTCTCCGGTAACTTGAGCTCTAGAACGTACTTTCCTTCCTCGGCAATGGCATCAAAAACTTGATCGCAAGGTTTTGACTATACTCGTTCCGATAGGCTTATATTCGGTAACGGTGCCAAAAACCTTATTCCAACTTTTCTACTGATAAGATAAAAGTTCAAAATACGAACAGGTATTGTCAATACCGCTTACCAAATAGAAAAAAAGGTCACCACTGCAAGTATACAATTTTGATGTAGTTTTAAAAGATATCGATCCCACAGGGAAGGAATTCGATTCTTAAGACCCACTAGAGTTACGGAACAAAATAAATAAGATAATTTATAAGGGTTGGATGGATTAGATGATAGACTGATGAATAGATAGATGCATGAAAAGATTAGAGAAGATGTAAACTATATAGATAATCCCTAAGAACAAGTATAGTAGAGAAAAGCATGCGAAATCATCAACAAGATTTCATACACTAGATAACTTCAACAAACACGGTTCTAGACGCCAAATATTCAATAATTCACCGCAGAGCAACACATGAGATGACTTTTCTAAATCTAGGGTAAACGAAATATAACACTTATAAAACCTGGATAACAATATTACTATGCTTAGTACAGGTAACTCTCACATAGCCATATTTAGTAAGTTACCACTCCAAATATGTTGGCTCACTAAATAGCGTTATAATCACAGATCCAGTGACTATACACAATCTTCTTAACCCTGAAATCACTCTTAAAGTTAACTCGAAAGCGTATAACTTAATTAATATAAGAGATGCAAGATGAAATACTCATTATGACACATAAACATATCATAAACTTTGAAATAGAAAGTATAAGTAGAAAACAAAGTAAAGTTGTAAGGTATGCAAGTGAAAGCTAAAGTTGATCAAACCATATCCACTCTTTAATGGGAGTCGTCAATTCCCGCAATTCTTGTGTCTACTTTGAATTCGGTCTCGACTCGTACAGAACCTTCACTAGGTAGCTATTATTTGTGAATATCTAACAAATGAATGTTAAAGAACAGAAACTTTTATTGATAAGTGCTTTGCAATTACACTCATACAAGAATTGCTCGAATTTGTGTATAAATCTAGTAATTGAAATAAGTATCGAATCACTTATACATTTTTCTCACTACAACTTTGAACGTAGCAAAATCTATATATTTTCACTCTCTATCTGTGAACGCATACTACTCATGCCATACACCATGCCCTCTCACATGAAGTTGATTGAATTTGGACTCTATTTATAGAGTACTAAGGGTTGCATCTATCCAAACGAAGAGTCATGTCCATTGGCGAAGGGTTGCATCACTTCAATATGATTGGATGCAAAAATTCATCCTCATCCACAATGGAAAGGCACCTTTTCATGATTGGTTGACTTCTAGAAGGTGTCTTTTCGGTTGGCAGTTGATGGCGGTTGATAGTTTATTATTTGGTGGTTGGTAGTTGAAAAGAGATAACCAATAACCATCACAAGTCGTGACCATGGATCACATGTCACGATCGTGAATAATGATTTGTAACTTTCTATTTATGAAGAGTAACAAGTCACGACCGTGAATGGGTGTCAGGATCGTGAAATGTCTTTTTTGTCATGTTTCTTCTTCGCAACTTTGCCAATCTTTGACAACTCCGATCCTAAGCCAAATCCTTGTGTTCCACGCATCTTTTTGCACCTTTTTCACTCTTTTTACATAGAATTCCACTTTTAATCATTTTACTCCAAGATTCATCTAGTTTCTGCATTTGCATAAAAAATAATTACATACCACGTGAAATCTTTTATGGGAAGTACAAAATGACTCAAAACCATATCATTTTATAATTGAAAATGTCATGAAAATAAGTGTAATTAATCACTTATCAGAACTCGATGTCCCTTGCGTTATACATCCTAGTGGTTACCGATTGATCCATATTCAGTTGAATATCATGAAGATTATCCTTAAAGGGAATTCAGCTACTTGTGAACTGAGAGACCATTATCTGGGTCAAGAGACTCAGTTGGCTTAGGAAATAGCTTGCCCATTACTTCTAGTAAGGATTTCTACGCTTTCCTCACTAAGTCATCAGTGTTGTCTTTAATGAGCTTGCAAGCTATGTCAAGCTTTTCTCTAAATATATAAAGGTTTAGCACAGGTTCATCCAATTTCTTCACATCATCTTCAACTATCCTTATGACTCAATCAGCTTTCTTATCATAATTAACCATTAGCTTGGTTATCTTCTCCATCACCTCACATATGATGTTCTTGAGATCCTTAGTTATATTGATATGCTTAGATAACTTTTTGATTTTATTGTCTATATTTGTCTTGATCTTGGCATGCTCCTTACCAAACTTGTGAAATTACATAGTTTGAGTTACCAAGGTGGCATTCAAACTACTCAGCTATTCCGCAGCAACGTCTATGCTACCCTTCACCTTTCCTGCCACTCTGTTGGCAATGGCCGTAGAATTTGGGATAGAAGAGATGGCTGCGTTGAGCTGAGCTACAAAATCAGTTAGCCTAGTTAAGATTAGCGCCATCTTATCCATTAAGTTTTTAATGTTTTCCCTTGCAAGATGATTTTGAATGGTGAACAAGCTCCCTTGAATCTTCTCAAATTCTTCAAAATAAATTGATTATGAGGGTATGCTAGAGTGTTCATCGAACTCAGGAAGCTTTACCTTTGATTTGGTGGATAAATCCTTCAATTCTTGGGATAGTAGTACTTGGTTTACTACACTATCCAACTCAGTGTCAGTTTAGAGAGTTGGGAATTTCTTCCTGCCAACTCCCGTATCTGAGCTAAGATGGTTGAATCAGCCAAGTCCTCTTGGACTGGCTTGCTGTTGGAGGGAGTTTCTTCATTGACTATAAAATTTTCTTTAGCAATCTCCACACCTGATTTTCCTTTCTAAGCGGAGTTCTCAACTTCAGGAATTTCCCTAATCAGAGGGATTGGAGGGGTAGAGGTTGGTTTGGAAGAAAGGGTAGGTGTATATATATTTTGTACAATTTGAGTAGAAGTGGAGGTTGGTTTAGATTTTACTAGAGAAGGAATGCTTAAAGTTTGAGTGTTTGGAGGTGGTGAAGAATGGGTGATCTTTTCTCAAGAATGAGATGGAGAGGAAGGAATATAAAGTTGGGGAATTTATAAGAGAAGGTGTTTTAGAAGGAGAATTTACAGTGGAAGGAGGAATTTGGGAATTTGTAGAAGAAGGTTGTTCAAGATTTATAGAGGGATTTTGAGAAGAATTTATAGATGAAATGGGGAAGGATTTTGAAGTACTTGTAGGTTGTCTAATTGACCCTAGGATGGGTCAGCCTCAGGTAACTCAGCTTGAGATAGAAGATTCTCAATTTGTTGAGTGTGAATGGGGCTAGGGATGTTTGCACCAGGAAGAGCAGATTCTTCATGGTTGATGACCACTATGTCATCATCATCCCCATCACTACTCATAACTTGGACAATTTTCCTTGAGTGCATTATGGAAAATCTCTTACGCCGAGAGCCTCTAGATTTGGAGATAACAGCTTTAACTTCCTTGGTAGCTTCAAGACTGATGGTTTCAGGGTCCTCTTTGCTTTTCTTAGAGCTTCCTTGGACAACTATTTCACTGGCCTCTTGAAGTTTGCACTTCTTTTAGCGCCGGCCCTCTCCTTACTCTCTAGCATCCTCTTCTTCTTCTTCTTCTTCTTCTTCTTCTTTTTCCCTTTGCTTCACCCCAGCTTCCTTCTGAGCATGAGTTTTCAATTTCATCCCATTTCCGGGTATGGCTTGAGGTTGGGCAAGTGTATTTCCTACCCTTGTTTTTGCTGGGCTTTATCTAATCCTTTAAGTCCTAGCTTTTGCTCTTGGAGAGGTGGGAGAAGAGGCTGTTGAGATTTGCTCCAACTGAGAAGATAGGGGAACATCATCTATTGTTCCCTCGCTTAAGCCTTCAAAATCCACAATAAATGCATCCTCATCCTCCTTAAGCACATTTGTGCAGAACATGGTCGGTTTCACTCAAGCTTTCTTCATTTTCACATCTTGAGCCTTGGTGTAACGGGTGTGGATTTGTTTGTTCTTCAGCTTGCTGAAGTGGTTGAAGTTGAGAGACTTCTTCAATGAAAGCACCTTCTCTCTCGGCCAATTAAGAAAGGATGAAATATCCATCCTCTCGACCTTCATGAGGGTAGTAATCAAATACTCATAGTGGTAGACGATATTAACATTAGTCAAGTGATGAAGAATCAACAACGGCCAATTTAGTTACTTACCCCTACCATATGGTAGACTACGCACCCCTCAAAGTACGTGTAGCTACTAAGTAACCCTATCTTAGGTAGAATCATCTTAACTAGTAGCTCATGGCAAGCTCTTGCCTCCTAGATCATCCCTGATGCATCTATTTCTCCAAAACCATAATCTACAGGGAGTTCCCAATCTTTCGGGATAGTAACTTGCTCTTCATCTCCGATTCTCCTTAACCAGTCCCTTTTGAAGGTATGTTGAGAAGGCTGCTAACCAACTTACCACAAATTAGGTAAGAGATGTTGTTGATCTCTACCATCAAAACATCATTGTAGCCCTAAATGGAGTAAAGGTTTTGCATAAAAGCTCTTGATCAAACCCTTGATAGCTGGACCATCCATCAACAGGAATTGATTGAGATTTTGTTGCTTGATCACTCTATTCATGAACTTAAACTACAACATCCCATCATAGTCCACTTCAAATACTAGTCTGAAGTCTCAATTCTCTAGCCAATCAATTTTGGTGAAGACGTTTCCATGGGGAAAGACAACTTTCTCCGTAGTGCAATTAATTTGCACATGCATGTTCTTCTTGGAAAGGCCTTAGAGTTGAGAGCTTCTCTTATCTTTTCCATTTGCAGGTTGAGAGAATTCGAAGAAGAGAGAATTAGGGTTCTTTGCAAAATGTTTGAGAATTTAAAATTGCAAGTAACCTTCTCTCTCCAGCATGTTGTCTCTTTTATAGGCTTTTCAACTTGCAATATGATACGTGTCGCTATCACAAAATAAGATAAAAAATTAACTCTGAGATTAACAAGGTTTAACTAACATAGTAAAATGATGAGTTTCAAATTCAGATGATTCCAATTCAAAGCGTCCTTTGGATAGTAGCTTTTGAGTTTTTTAACCGCGAAAATGAATCTCACAATGTTACTTTAAAATGTTAACGGTGTTAAATACCTGTTACCTCATTCGATTGAGTTGAGACTTGCTTTTCAACACTTAGCCAATTACTTGAATATTTCTTCACATGAGATTCTCTGAAGGAACATACTATAGTTTGACATCTCCCCTTAGCACATGATCCCTTATGAAGTGATGTCTTATATTGACATACTTCATCCTTTCATGTTGAACTGGATTATTGGATAAGTCAATTGCGCTCTTATTATCACACATAACTTCGAGGCATTTTGACTTTATACCATAATCCTCTAGTTGCTGCTTAATCCATAGCAGTTGTGTTACACAACTTCCTTCCATCATGTACTCAGCATAACAGAAGATTGTTTCTTGCATACCATGAGACAAGGAACTCTCCAAGGAAATGGCATCCTCTTGTGGTGCTTTTTTTTATTGAGCTTATCTCTTCCATAGTTAGCATCTGTAAATCTCTAGGAGTGAAATCTGAGTTGTTGGGATACCACAAAATTGCATCAATAGAACCTTGCAAGTACTTGAGAATTCTCCAAATAGTTGCTAAGTGAGATTCTCCGTGGTCAGCTTGATAACGTGTGCAATATCACATAGAATATTGAATATCAGGCCTACTAGCAATTAAGTGAAAAAGAGAGCCATTAATTCATTTGTAGAACTTACTGTCTATAGGCTTACCAGCTTCATCCTTACTCAAGATTGTGTCAATGATCATGGGAGTAAACATTGGCTTTGAATGCTCCATGTCAAACTTCTTCTGGACCTCTTTGGCATACTTTGCTTGATTGATGAAGATTCCATCTTCACTTTGCTTGATTTGCAGTCCAAGGAAAAAGTTGAGCTCTCCTATCATTGATATTTCAAATTCACTCTTCATTTACTTGCTAAACTCCTTGCAAAGCTTCTCGTCGGATGCATCGAAGATGATGTCATCCACATGGATTTGGACAAGTAACACATCTTCTTTCCTTCGTTGGATAAACAAAGTCATATCTACTCTCCCTCTTTAATAGCCTTTGTTGATAAGGAAATTGGTCAGCCTCTTATACCAAGCTCAGGAGCATGCTTCAATCTGTAAAGAGCTTTTTTCACATTAAAGACATGCTTAGGATTCTTTCGGATCTTTAAAGCGTGAAGGATGGCACACATATACTTTCGCTTGAATGAAGCCATTCAGGAATGCACTTTTGACATCCATTTTGAAGTTCATATGAGATGCAAAAGTATACAGAATCTTGATTGCTTCAAGCCGAGCTATAGGAGCACATGTTTCATAATAGTATATGCCTTCTTACTGATTGTAGCCTTGAGCAACAAGCCTGGTTTTATTTCTAACAATAATGCCATCTTCATCTAGCTTGTTCTTGAAAACCCATTTGGTGCTGATGATTGATTTTCCTTTAGGCTTAAGACCTAGATCCCAGACATCATTGCATTTGAGCTGATCTAGTTCCTCTTGCATCATGATCATCCAATAATAATCTCATTCTATATCTTCGAACTTCTTGGGTTCAATCAATGAGATGAAAGCTGGATGGCTCATCATTCTACTGAGCTGACCTCGCATCATCACTGGATTATGAACATCATCAACAATACTTTTGAGTTAGTGATTATGATGAGTTCTAATTTCTCTTAGAAGATTCGAATCTACAATGGGAGTCTCTGCGGTTGATTGTTGAGGCTGCGGTTGATCTTTTGCTTCATTGAAGTTGATTGAAAGATCTTTGTCAACTTTAACTTCCTCAACTTCAAGATCTTGTGTTGGGTTAGGAAGCATACAGAGTAGTATGCTGAATTGATTTTCTTGTTGGTTTACTCCTTCATCTTCATTAGACGGTCATCTATCTACATTGTTAGTTTCATCAAATTCTACATGCATACACTCCTCTAATAAGCATGTCCTCTTGACATATATTCTATATGCCATGTTATTAGTCAAGTAACCTAGAAAGATACCTCTATCAGCCTTTAGACCAAACTTTCCTAGCTGCTCCTTGGTGTTTAGAATGAACCACATACAACCAAATGATCTGAGATGACCAATCTTAGGCTTTCACCCTCATCAAAGCTCGTAGGTTATTTTCTCAAGAATTGGACGAATTAAAACCCGATTCAAGATATAACAGGCTGTGTTTACAACTTCTCCCTAAAAGTACTTTAGTAGATTATTATCACTCAGCATGGATCGAGCCATTTCAACTATAGTTCTATTCTTCCTTTCTACAACCCCATTTTTGTTGAGGAGTATAAGGGGTAGAAAATTTGTAGTTAATACCATGCATTGAATACAATTATTTGAAATGTAAGTTTTTGAATTCACATCCATGATCACTTTGGATTCTACTAATTTAGTTCCTAGTTTGTTCATTATTCGATTATTGAGTTTGACAAAAGACTCAAAAGGTTTCATCTTTTCTACTCAGCAAGACTTCCTAAGTGAATCTCGTGAAGTCATCCACAACCACCAATGAGAATCTTTTTCCGCCCATGCTCATAGGTTAAACATGACCAAATAGATCTAGGTGGAGGAGCTCCAATAATCTTTTAGATACTACATTGTTTATAGACCTAAATGACTTATAACTTGCTTACCAAGTTGATAAGCTGATCAAAGTCTATCTTTCTCAAAGTTGATACTGGGTAAACCCACAACTAATTGCTTTTTTGCTAATGTGGACATAATGTTCATATTTTATGGTCCAACCTTCTATGCCAAAGTCACGAATTATCCTCCTTAGACATAAGACAAACATTAGTGGAGCCCGAGGATAAATAAATCATATACATATTATTAATTCTAAGAGAAAAGAGTATAGTTGAGTCAGTCTTACAGACAATAACTGAGAAAGCTGCTGAGTCAAATGTAACCTTTCTGCCTTTGTCACAAAGTTGGGCTACACCTAGCAAGTTGAACTTAAGTCCTTTGACAAGAGACACCTCTTCAATTGAAGGAGAAACACTAACAATGCCACATCTAACAATCTTCCCTTTTTTGTTGCCTTCAAAACTGACACTCCCATTTCTTTTACGCACCAATGAGATGAACTGGTTTTGATCTCCCATCATATTCCTAGAGCATCCATTATCCAAATACCACATTCCAGTGTCATCAACGGATATTAGACTCACTTACTAAATAGTTACATTTTCTTAGGTACCCATGCTTTCGAGCTGGGTCCTCCCTTGTTAGTGGTGCTTAAAGTAGTCCAATCATACTCATCATAATAACCATTTTTATACCTATACAATACTGTGGCATGACTAACTTTTCTACAAAAGCCACACATCACTTTTGCTTTGGGCTGACTTACTTTCTTCTTTGTAGAGGAATTCTTCCTTTTAGTATTGCGAGTTTGGTTACTTAAAGATGGACTGTTGGTTAGAGGAGGAACTTGTTTTTCCTTTAAAGCTATTATTTCAGTAGTCAACTCATCTAATCACTCTGTGAGCTTGATGTTTGGACATTCATGATATTGTTTGTCCATAAATGGGCTCTTAACAACAGTAGAGGGGGGGGGGTGAATGCTTAATCTTGGTTACTTTTAATAAATTTTAAAGTTATTCACCAAGTTTGGTTTTTATATGCATGCTGAGTATGCATGCTAATTGCGATATAAAAATTTATAAACTGCTCAGCTTTACTAGCACAGTTTATCTTCAATCTTTAGCTGAGTAAGACTACTTAGCACAGATTGGATAACAAGCAAGATAATGAATGAGAGAGAGATGAATGAGCTGATCACTACTAAAGCTTAATGCTTAAAGTTAGAACGTTAACACCTGAGATTTATCCTGGTTCAGCCCCTAGCCTACCTCTATTCCCTGGATACCATCTCTAAGCTTTAATCAACTAGTGTGACGTTCCTTCAATAGGCAGAGAAGCCTTTACATTGGGTAGACACTATTATAAAAAGTACCCTCCTTTCTAACTACCGCTTAACTCAGTTTGGTTACCCTTCCCAAACTGACACTCAGTCTAAATAAGAATGCGAACTAGATTCAACTTATAGAAACGTTGAATCCTTACAATGTTAATCTAAGTAATTTCTCTCTATTACAAACATATATGACTTTGTTGTTTGCTGATTGCTTGTGATGGAATTTCTTTGAGAGCTAGAGTGATTTTCACAACTTTTTAGCTCTTAAGAAATTCAAGGTGATTCACCAAGTTTGAACATCTATTCCAGTCTTCTATTTATACTTTGAAGCTCTATGAAGTAGCCGTTGCAAACTTTACTATATTGCTGATCTTCAATTTCTTATCTCTTCAAATCTTCCCGTTGGAGACAGATTCCAAGATATTTAGAGATAGAATTTGCACATTGAGGCACTATAAAATTTTGTCAAAATCTCGTTTGTCTTCAAGCAATCTTGTTCTAAGAGAGACGTGCTAGAATGCAACATGGAGTCTTCTCATTGGATAACCTTGCTGACGTTGACAGAAACGCGCGGAGACACTTGAGACGTGGTGCATAACAGAAAATTCCTTTTACTTGGATTGTAGTGAGTAATCTCTTACATCTGTATAGACTCTTTTTGGCATTATGAAGACCACAAGAATCTTCATTAATTTCAGCGCCTTTTCTCCTAAAAAGCAATTAAAGAATATTCCGTTCCTTCATAGACGAAGTTAATAACACATGTGTCATTAAGTCTCTACATGTCAAGTAAGATGCTTTTAATTAAATAAAAGCAGGACTCAAATCGAGCTGAGTGAGGTAATCTTAAACTATGTAGTATTCAAAACAGACTCAGCTTTTCCTACTCTAAGTCATAACTTAATTAATTATCTAATAAAACTGAGTTATTCTCCCTTGAATAAGCTCTAGTCAGCTTTATTAATTAAGAGTCTACTTAGTACTCAATTAATTTCGCTATCCTAGTCAGTTTGCTATTTCCAAAACCACTTAATACTGTGAAGTACTATTAAATTGGGTTCTACAATCTCCCCCATTTTGGACAGATAGTAAACTAGATAGTATAAGAAGTTAATTGAATAAATAGTTCAGAGATTACAAAATACCTGAAAGCGATGTAAAACTCCCTTGTACTGAGTGACTTCCCTTAGTCAGCTTGAGGTCCCCCATACTGAATGAGTTTTCAACAAGCGGCTTAGCTTCCCCACACTTGGAGGATTTCTTCTTTGATTTAAGACATCGTTTTACTTCAGCTTTATCTTCAAAGGTTTGGTCTCTTGTATGTTTTCCTGTACTACATTGTTATATACACAGTAGAAAACATACACAGCATAAAATGTTAAGAAGATCTTAACTTGAGGTAGGAACTTATAATTTTATTGATATTTCAAAAATGACTTAGTCAGTACATAAAGTATGTCCTGAGCTAAGATTACAAGTTAAGCCCTATTACAAGTTCTACAACTACTCGATACATGGCCTAGACTATTTCTTATGTGCTGAAGAGGAAGATTTAGCAGTCTTGTTCTTATCTTGATTGGTCTTGTTAGAAGGATGCAGCGGATGAGAGTGCCTTGGAAGAGATCCCTTGTTGAGATTTGCCATCCTGAGTGCATATTTAGCTACCTTGTTCCCCTTTGCTATCTGACCTTGAACAATTTGATCAAGATAGACATTAAAGGCATCGAGTGAAGCTTGAAAGCTCTCTTGCTGGCTAATTATCTGCGAGGAAATCTCCTGCTCCAATTGCTCCTTGCCCTTGGTTGAGAGGAAGTCTTGATCATTCAGCTCGCTAAGAAGAAGATGGTGGCAATGTAGGAGATGAGCTATCTGGTCAAAACCTTGACTTGCAAACTGTTGAAAACATTGAAGGAGACCACAAAAGTCTATTGCTGCTAGTGTAATCTTCAGCTAAAATTCAATGTCAGGAATTTTTGGACCAATAGATGAGATACACCGTGACGTGTAGTTGATGTCTTTTCCATCCAACTCTCCCATCTTGAGTAGAGAATCCACCTTCTTCGTTAGATCTTCCACCTTGGTTTTGATGACATTCAGCTTTGTGTGGATTATCATTCCGATCTCAGGGTAGAGGAACTCGATCAGAGGCGAGCTTAACATAGGCATGTCTGGAAAAATCTGTCCCATGGAAGTCACTAGAAATTTTTACGATGAGGAGACTTTCTTCATTGTGTGATTAGAGACCTCTCACTGAAGGGAATCCATATTGGTTTGGAGACAGTCAATGTTCATGACAGGGGCCTTGTCCAGCTTCTTCGAGATATCCTTTAACAACTTGAGGACCTCATCTTGCTTGTTATCATGGACTAGTAAGAACCCCGACTCAAATTCTACCAACTTCGTGATGCTGTGGCTCACGTCCTTGGTAGATGCTACCTCTTTGGAGATGTCCCCAATCTTGCGATCATCTAGTCTCTTTATCTTGGCATACTCCTTACCGAGCTCATGGATCTGTGTCACTTGAGTAGCCATGTTGGTACTCAAGAGACTCAGCTGCTCAGTAGTGATAAGTGTATAATTACAGTTATTATCATATTAAGTTTACACACTAAACACTATAGTTTAAGTCATTTTTATACTTCATATAAAAGATTTCACATGGTATGTAGTTGTTTTTTATGCAAATGCAGATACTAGGTAAATCTTAGGAGTAAAATGAGCTAAAGTGGAATTCTATGAAAAAAGAGTGAAAAAGGTGCAAAATGATGCGTGGAACTTGAAGATTTGGCTTAGGATCGAAGCTGTCAAAGATCGGTGAAGTTACAAGGAGAATTCTGAAAAAAATGCAATTCACGGTCATGACAATCATTCGCGGTCGTGACATGTTCTTCTTTAAAATAGAAGTTGGCTTATCAAAGATTCATAGTCGTGACTTGTATATCGTGGTCACGACTTGGACTGTTTTCTGTTTTAATCTTCTTAACTACGAATGATAAACCACATCAACCGCCATCAACTACCAATGAACAGACACCTATAAGAAATCAACCAATCATGAAAAGGTGCCTATCCATTGTGGATTAGATTGAAGCTTCTCAACCAATCACATTGAAGTGATGTAATAATTCACCAATGGACGCAACTCTTTGTTTGGATAGATGCAACCCTTCGAACTCTATAAATAGGGCTCAAAACCTTACAATTTTGTAGGAATCAAGGGAGTGCAGCATTAGAGTGCATGAGTGAGATATAGTGTGTGTATGGATAGAGAATTAGCTAAGTTCATAAGTGTTAGCGAGAAAATTTTTAAGTGATTTGAATCCTTGTTTCGATCACTAGATTTCTCTATATTCTTGAGCAATTATTGTATAAGTGTACTTACAAATCACTTATCAATAACAGTTTTCGTTCTTTAATATTCGTTTGTTCGATATTCGCAAAGAATAGCATCTTAGCTGAGGTTCTGTACGGGCAGAGACCGAATTCAAAGCAGACGCAGGAATTGTGAGAATTGACGACTCCCATTAAAGAGTGGATACGGTTTGATCAACTTTAGCTTTCACT
>CATIWQ010893327.1:0-11845 GCA_949673415.1 Euphorbia schlechtendalii | reverse complement strand
GATGCTATTCTTTGCGAATATCGAACAAACAAATATTAAAGAACGAAATCTTTTATTGATAAGTGATTTGCAAGTACACTTGTACAACAATCGCTCGAGAATATAGAGAAATCTAGTGATCGAAACAAGGATTCGAATCACTTAAACATTTTCTCGCTAACACTTATGAATGTAGCGAATTCTCTATCTATACACACACTATATGTAACCCTGGTCTTCTTGCCACATCCACTGCATGAAATTTGTGAAGTTTGGAGCCCTATTTATAGAGTTCGAAGGGTTGGGTCTATCCAAATGAAGAGTTGCGTCCATTGGTGAATGATTGCATCACTTCATTTTCATTGGTTGAGAAGCTTCAATCTAATCCATAATGGATAGACACCTTTTCATGATTGGTTGACTTCTGATAAGTGTCTTTTCATTGGTAGGTTGGTAGTTAAGAAGATAACACTAGAAAACCATCCAAGTCGTGACCGCGATATACAAGTCACGACCGTGATTCTTTGATTGGCAGAATTTTATTCTGAAGAAGAATAGGTCGTGACTACGAATGATTATCGCGATTGTGAATTATATTTTTCTTCAGAATTCTCCTTGCAACTTCACCGATCTTTGACAACTTTGATCCTAAGCCAAATCTTTAAGTTCCATGAATCTTTTTGCACCTTTTTCACTCTTTTTTCATAGAATTCAAATTTAGATCATTTTACTCCCAAGATTTACCTAGTATCTGCATTTGCATCAAAAACAACTACATACCACGTGAAATCTTTAATATGAAGTATAAAAATGACTTAAACTATAGTGTTTAATGTGTAAAATTAATATGATAATAAGTGTAATTATACACTTATCACACAAACTTCCAAACTAGGGGAGCCTTGATGATTGATCCACATGAACCTTCACCGATCAAAACCTTGAAGAGGTAGAACCCATCAATTGATAGTAGTAGCTAGACTAATTGAAAAATCAACCCGAAAATAATCCTAAAGGCTCACTTAAACTTAGAGCCTTCAATAAGAATTCTTCAATTTGTTTGGAGAAAATCATGAAGGATCTCGCACAACAAAATGAAGAAAAGAGTAGAAATAAGAGAGAAAATTAGCTTTTAAGCTTTTTCTGGTGTGTGAATAATGAGAAGCTTCAAGCCTATACATAGGGAAAAATGGGGGAGTAATAGACTCCCCCTATAACTCTCTACATGGGATGGGATAAACCCATCCCATGGATATCGGGTCAAGCCTGCAGGTAAGGAAACCTTTGGGTTGACCCGTGAGTTTCATAAAGTTCCCTCATTAACTGCAAGCCCTTGCTTGTAGGACGCACACTTTGTGGATTTGCAGTTGTAAGCCTGCATGCTAGTGGCCCGTGAGCTTTTCAGTTCATGGGGTAACTGCACGTGCCCCACCTTAAACAACCTGTGTTCTTTTCGGGACCCACTCACAATGAGAAAATTCTCTTGCTCGCTCTGACTATGTTTCCCTATCTTTTTCACTATTCCTTTTAATCATTAATTTGGTCCAACCAATTAATAATTCTTCTCACTGATTTCACAACTTGTATTTTCGATACAGACCTAATCCATAGGTTCTCTACATGGTTCGATAAAGACCCAAAGTGTGTGACCTCATAGGATCCCAAAGTATAGAGCCACTAGAGGTTAACTTAAACTTGGCTTCCCATCCGAGAACCTTTAGGCTTAGTATTCCATACCGATATGGAACCCGATAGCTCTAGATGATCAAATGGGCTTTCTAGCAAAGGTGTATGATCCCTTGATACTTGGAACATCACATGCTTATGACTTGATCCGGCTCTGCAGTATAACCAATACAATACACTCCTTCCATCAGGTTAAGTACCATCTAGTTTATTGAGCTCGGATTAAGTGTTAGCTCATGTAATAGCTATAGCTATCCTGGAATTAGACTTATTCATAAAGAACACCACTCAGCAATTATGTTTCTTTATTGACTAGAAACCCATTTTATCAATCTTATACTTTGATCAAAGGTTTAGGAGTGTGTCACTTCAATAAGGGGACCAAAGGTACATCTCCCATTATATTGCTATATCAAGAGCCATGGATCCCATCTTGACTACACAGCTTACCAACATGTGATCATCGCTATACCCGTAATCAACCGTGTCATTCTGATCACCAGGGTATGAATAAGTATGAACCAAAGTATAACAACTCTTACATAATAACCAATATCTCAGGTTTGAGGATATTTATACTGCTACTGTAATAAGACATAACACTAACACATGGATATAGCAATTTTCAAGTGTCTATCTTATAGTGGTCTCTAATGTATTACCCAAATACATTCATGTGTTAACTCAAGGTACCACCTTCAGCTCATGAGATCGGCTGCTTGGATCTAATCCAAGGAGTAAGCCTACACATGCTAGTCTGTCCATTCCATTGATGTGCAGTTTTAATGAAATTATGACAAGGGATTTTTAGACTATTCATAGTAACATGTATGTGCAGTTCTCACACCACATAGCTCCCACTATATCCATGCACTTTTACGCTATAAAATAATCATGAACTTTGTCTCATCAATGGGCATATACTTATTAAACATATATAATACTGGCGAGATATAAATAAAAAGCACTAATAAGTAACAAAGATGCCTTAATTATTATTAATAATAATTCAAAACTATTTGTACATTATAAATAATAAAGATATATCACCCTAATTGCCTCTAGGGCATACATCTTATCTAACAATCTCCCACTTGCACTTGAGCCAATTGCCCATGTGCCTTATAATATACTCGTTAACATCCTGGTCATGTTTAACTTGAGTCAATGGTTTAGTTAGCCCATCCACTAGATTCTGATCTGTTGGGATGTATTCTAAGCTTATATCCTTTCTGGTTACCATTTCTTGCATGAGATTGTGGTTCCTTTACCTGAGCAATAGCCCCATTGTTATCGCAATAGACTATTATTAGATTTACAATGATAGAAAGCACACCGAGTTCTCCAATAAATCCCTTAAGCCATATGGCTTGCTTAGCTACTTTTGAAGTAGCTAAATACTCAGATTCCATGGTTAAATCAGCAATCATATTTTGTTTGAATCTCTTCCAAACAACTGCCCCTCTGTTTAACATAAACACATAATGTGGCTAGGACTTATAATCATCCATGTCAGACTGAAAACTCGCATCATTGTATCCCTTTAAAGTAAGATCACCTTCTCCATATACTAAAAATATAGCCTTAGTCATGCGTAAGTACTTGAGGATAGTTTTAACGGCCGTCTAGTGCTTCTCACCTTGATCAGATTGAAATCTGCTTTTGAAGCTCAATGCATGTGAGACGTCAGGCCGAGTGCATACCATAGCATACATGATATACCCTACCACCGAGGTATAGGGTATTCCATTCATGTGCAGTCGCTCCTCTTATGTTCTCGGATATTCAGATTTAGAAAGGTTAATCCCATGAGACATTGGGTGATAACCCTTTCTTGACTACTCAAGGTTAAATCTAGCCAAAATCTTGTGTATGTATTTACTTTGTGAAAGACCTAGCAGCCTTTTGGATCTATCTCGGTAAATCTTAATACCAAGTATAAAAGCTGCTTCTCCAAGGTCTTTCAAGGAGAACTTCTTTAATAACCATGAGTTAATTGTTTGAAGAAAAAGAATATAGTTTCCTATTAATAATATGTCATTGATATATAATATAAGGAAAACAATCGCACTCCCACTAGCCTTTTTATATACATAGGGCTCACTAGCATTCGATACAAAACTGATTTCTCGGATTGTCTCATCGAACCAAATATTCCAACTACTCGATGCTTGCTTAAGTTAATAAATGGACTTCTGCAACCTACATACCTCAAAGCCATCCTCGGATGTGAAACCCTGGGGTTGTTCCATATACACATCCCTGTCTAGATTCCCATTAGGGAATGCTACCTTGACATCCATCTACCAAATCTCATAATCGTAATGAGCGGGGAAGGCAAGGAGTATCCTAATAGACTTTAGCATGGCCACTGGTGAAAAGCTCTCATCATAGCCAATGCCTTCTTTCTTACCGTACCCTTTTGCAACCAGCCTTGCTTTATAGGTAACTATGTTACCGTCCATGTCGATTTCTTCTTGAAAACCCACTTACATCATATGGGTTTAATCCCACTTGGAGCATTAATCAAGCTCCAAACTTGATTTTCATACATGGAGTCCATCTCTAATCTCATGGTTGAAAGCCATTTATCAAATTCTAAACCTTCCATTGCTTCCTTGTAAGTCCTAGGCTCACCATCTTCCATAAGGAAGAAATGTTTATCATCAGTGATGAGAAACCCGTATCGCTCGGGAGTGATTGGAGCCCAACCTGATCTACGTGTTGTTAGTGTTATAATAGGTTATTCCATGCTTACACTATCTTGTGTAATATGTGTAGGTATAATCAGTTGACTGTCTGATTGATCTTCTTGAGTGACTAACTCAAGATTGCTCCTCCCACTAGCTTTCGCAAGTATATGCTCCTTCTCGAGGAATTGAGCATTTCTGGAAACAAGGACTTTCTGTTCCCTAGGATCATAAAAGGTATACCCTATAGTCTCCTTAGGATAACCTACAAACAAACATCTATCAGACATAGCTCCCAGCTTATCTGAACTTGTCCTTTTTACATATGCAAGACATCCCCAAACTCTCAAGTGAGAAAGAGCGGGTTTCTTACCATACCATAATTAGTATAGAGTTTGATCAACTAATTTAGAGGGCACTCTGTTTAGAATATAAACTACACTCTAAAGTGCATAACCCTAAAAGGATCTACTGAGTTCTACTTAGATCATCATGGACTGAACCATATAGAGTAGGGTTCGATTTTTCCTTTCTAACACTCCATTGTGTTAGGGTATATAAGGAGGTGTCCACTAGTATAAAATACCATTATCCCTTAGATAATCCTGAAAATCCTAGCTTAAGTATTCATCGCCTTAATCAGATTAAAGGGTCTTGATACTTTTCCCAAGTTGTTTCTCTACTTCAGCTTTGAATTCTTTGAATCTATCAAAACTTTCAGACTTGTGCCTCATGAGGTATAGATAACCATATCGTGAGTAATCGATAGAGGTCATGAAGTAGATGAAACCCTAATGTTTCTTAACACTCATTGGACCACATATAGTGAAATGTATTATTTCCAATGTACTAGTGGCACGCTCACCCTTTCCTTTGAAAGGTCTCTTCCCTTTTAAACAAGGTCCGCATGCACCATAGGATTCCCATTCCATTAGGCCTAAGTCTCCACATTTGTGTAACTTAGTTAAGTGAGTCTCATTTATGTGGCCTAGATGATAATGCCATAAGTATAAGAACTTCTCATTATCTAATCTCGATTTCTTAATAATGTTTATATTTAGAATTTCAGTTTTAATATCTAAAATGTATATGCCATCCACATATATTCCACAACCATAAAGAATATTATCACGTTGAAATTAACATTTATTATTAGAAAATAAAATTTCAAATCCTTCTATTGCTAAACATGCAACAGAAATAATATTCTTAGTGATAGCAGGAATATAATAGCAATTGTTCAAAACTAAAAGAAGGCCACTAGGAAAATGAAGGCTATATGTCCCTACAACTGTTGTAGTAACCCGTGCTACATTTCCAACTCTTAGGTCCATTTCCCTCTTTGCAAGCCTCCTACTATTCTGCAATCCCTGCACAGATTTACAGATGTGAGTACCACAACCAGTATCTAATACCCAAGTAAACTCATAGGGAACTATAGAGAACTCTTTATCATGAACATACCTGAAGTAGATGCCTTACTTGGCTTCTTCTTCACTTGTTCAGAAACTTGAGCTTTGCAATCATGTTTCCAGTGTCCAAGCCTTCCGCACATGAAATAAAATCCTTTGGGTTTCTCCTTTTCAATAACCACATTATTTACCTTCCTACAGATGGGTTTTAAACCTTTAGCTTTAATGCAAGCTTTACTTGCCAAGGTACTTGTTCCTCTAGCCACCAGACCTTCCTCAAAACTTCTAAGTCTCCCGATAAACTTAGATGTTTGTCACTCCTTTTTTACATACGATAATCTTTCACAAAAGGTGTATATTTATCAGATTGGGTTCCTATCATAAGCTGTATGTCATGCTTGGAATCTGTCTCGATTCCTATTTGAGCCAATCTTCTTGAATAATGTAAGTATCCTATGCATCGCTCAGTGGCCAGAATCCCATCATCTCTCCCAAAGTTATAAAGGAACTTCAGAATTTCATTCCACTCAACTCTCATGCCTGCATGGATTTTAAATCCATACCTTCATGCTATCTTTTAAGCTTCATGCTCATGGTTTCAAGCATCATAAGTGATACAACGAAAGCATCTCTCTTGTACCTAACATATGCTTCTTTCTCTTGGATAGAAGCGTCAACATCAGGATTGACTCATTCTGGATTATCTAGAACATAATCCATGTGGCTTTTCTCACATTATTCTCTAAGAACTTTGATCCCTGTTAATTTGGTGTCAAGTATCAGGTGAAAGTTTATGTTCGGATTCATTGTTCAACCTAGATATGAGATAGAATTTATTTAGACATTAGTATATGTACATGCATTTTGTATAAGGTCTTTAATTAAGCACATAATTCCTACAATTTTTCTCAACATTTAAATAGCCCTTTCTATTCAAATTCGGGAAATTTGATCGAACCAATTTTCCTTAGTAGGTAGCATCCATAGCCCTTAATTATAACTCCCACTATCGCAGGTCAAGCCAAAATAAGATAACCATGATTGGAACCCATCCATTTGCATCTCTTACAATTGTTAAACCATTCAAGTTCTCTTTCTCGAGAGGTACGCACCCAATTGTACAACTCCTCAAATGTGTCTCCAACTCGGCATTAGCCCCAATAATATGGACAACTAACCCTCCTTGGTTAAGGCATTAACCCCATCTAGTCTCATAACCAAACACATATTAATGCAGACATATTGTACATGTGCTTACATCCATTAATAAGGTTCGTATCACAACTTATGACAGGAAGACATTTTACCACCTTAATATTGCTACAAGGATTTCATTGGTGCCACTAGTCTCACCCTAGTCTAGGTCTTATACGTTGGATATGATTATGAAATAATAATTCTGGGCTATTTAGAATTATTAACTCTAAGAGAACATACTCTGACTAGTATATCATAATCATTCCATTATGCCAAGACTCCACATAGCATGCAAAACAAACAAGGTTCATGTTTTAAGTTCTTGCACCTATGTCTATATGTTTTAATTTAACAATTTAAACCATGTTTGTAAAACCATATGTAGAATCTAATTCCCATAATAAAAATTTACTAAGTCATAAAAATCCCTCATGTATTTGTGAATCTAATACCGATGGTGACTTCCATATAGGAGAGGCCCCCTTAAAGTGAATGAGCAACCTTGTCCATTCCTTGCCAAAATCACCACGGGCACTTTAATTCGTAATACCACGGATAATTATGATTTGAAGATTTCTTCCTTTAATTAAGTGAAGTATGGGATGACCCTCAATTAAAGCATTTACCTATGTGCTAAAACATTGCTAATTTTATATGATAATCACCTAGACTAAGTTTGAGCAAAACTTTAATCTAGTTTTCACATCATTTTCTATAGGAATTGAACCCTAAGTCATGCATTTTTTAATCAATTAATATAAAATCACATTTTAACATGTTATAATCAATCATGCATAGCATAAGGAAGGCTCTGATACCACTACTGGTTAATCACGATAGTAATTGAACATGCAATCATTGCAAGGCGAAATTTCAAAACATAAAATTAATCTAAGGATCTCCTAAGCATGCCATGATTGATATAATCTAAGTTAAAACATTCCATAGATTCTTTTAGGTTTATAAAACATATAAAGGAAACTTAGCATTTAAAGATTAAAGCATTATCAGTTGATGCGTGCTTGATCTCGCTTTTGGTAGCGGTGTTCCTTTGAGTAATTCCGATAACACAAGCTTCCAAACTAGGAGAGCCTCTATGATTGATCTACATAGATCTTCACTAACCAAAACCTCGAAGAGGTAAAACTTATCGATTGACAGTAGTTGCTAGACTACTCGAAAAACTAACCCGAAAATAATCTCGAAGGCTCACTTGAACTTCGAGCCTTCAATAAGAATTTTTCAATTTGTTTAGAAAAACTCTTGAAGGATCTCGCACAACAAAAGGAAGAGGATAGTAGAAATCAGAGGCTTTTTTATGTGTGAATAATGAGAGGCTTCAAGCCTATATATAGGGGAAAATGGGGGAGTGATAGACTCCCTCTATAACTCTACATGGGATAGGATAAACCCATCCCATGTATATTGGGTCATCCACGCGAGTAGGGCAACCCACGTGCTGACCCACGAGTTTCATGAGGGAAGCCTGTAGCCGCAAGCCCATGCTTGCGGCCCGCGCGCTAGCTGCCCATGAGCTTTTCAACTTGTGGGGTAGCCGCGTGGGCCCCACCTCGAACAACCCGTTTTCTTTTCGGGGCCCACTTGCAACGGGAAAATTACCTTACTCGCTTTGACTATTTTTCCCTATCTTTTTCATTATTCCTTTTAATTTTTAATTCGATCCAACCATTTAATAATTCTTCTCACTGATTTCACAACTTATATTTTTCGTACAGACCCAATCTATAGGTTCTTTACATGGTCCGATAAAGACCCAAAGTGTCTAACCTCATAGTATCCCAAAGTATAGAGCTGCTAGAGGTTAACTTAAACTTAACTTCCCATCCAGGAACCTTTAGGCTTAGTGTTCTAGACCGATATGGAATAGGGTAGCTCTAGATGATTAAATGGGCTTTCTAGCAAAGGCGTATGATCCCCCTATACTTGGAACATCACATGCTTGTGACTTGATCCGGTTTTGTAGTAGTAACCAATACAATACACTTCTTCCATCAGGTTAAGTACCATCCAGTTTATTGAGCTCAGATTATGTGTTTGCTCATGTAATAACCGTAGCTACCTTGGAATTAAACTTGTTCACTCAGAACACCACTCAGCCATTATGTATCTTGATTGACTAGAAACTCATTCTATCAATCTTATACTATGATTAGAGGTTTATGAATATGTCACTTTAGCAAGGGGCCCTAAGATACATCTCTCATTATATTGCTATATTAGGAGCGATGGACCCCATCTTGACTGCATAGCTTACCAACATGTGATCATCTATATACTCGTAATCACCTATATCATCTTGATCACTAGAGTATGAATAAGTATAACCCAAAGTATAGCAAATCTTACATAAGGTAACTGGTATCTCAGGTCTGAGGATATTTGTACTGCTACTGCAATAAGACATGATACCAACACATGGATATAGTAATTTTTGAGTGTCTATCTTATAGCGGGCTCCAATGTATTACCTGGATACATTCATGTATTAACTCAAGGTACTACTTAAGCTTGTGAGATCAGCTGCTTGGATCTAATCCAAGGATAAGCCTACACATTCTAATCTGTCCGTTCCATTGATGTCCTGTCTCAATAAAACTATGACTAGGGATATTTATACTATTTATAGTAACGCGTATATGCAGTTCTCACACCACATAGCTCCCACTATGTCCATGTACTTTTACGCTATGAAATAATCACAGACTTTGTCTCATCAATGCTCATATACATATTAAACATATATAATACCAACAAGATACAATAATAAACAAAAAGCACTTATAAGCAACAAAGGTGCTTTAATTATTAGTAATAATAATTCAAAACTGTTTGTACATTATAACTAATTAAGATATATCGCTCTGATTGCCTTTAGGGCATACATCATGTCTAACTAATTAGGGGATGTCCTAAAGACTGCTCCATTGTTTTAAGAGGCTTTTGTGATTGTGATGTTTCAATGTTGCTTGATTGGGGTCTAAGTAGGCTTGAATTTGCATTAGGCTTGAGTGAGCCATCATCTTTCTTGATGTTTGTAGATTCCTCAAGTGGAGGTGGAGTTTTTTGTTTATTAGGATGGTGTTGCCCCAATTTAGCATCAACTTTACTTGTAAATAATGTGATGCATATGTAATGTATGTATGATTTTATGCGTGGAAAATATTTATCACAAGATGTATGTTCATTTGTTGGAGGCGTTGTGGGCTTCATTCATTGAAGAGCCTTCTCTTGTGCTGGTGTATGGGTGCCCCTAGGCTTTATCTTGTTGGGGATTCTATGGATGGCTCCTTTAGTGTGATGACCATGGGTTCAATGAATTAGATTCATGTTTAGAGCTTGGATCTGGTTTGAGGATGATCCAGATGAGTCATTGATCCCAAACCATGTAGGCGGTGCTTACTTTAAAGTTGATAATGAGAGCTTATAAGTCCTTTTGCTTGAAGTATTGCGAGGGAAATCAGAAGATATCCGTTTTTAAGTTCTGCAAGAGATAAATGATGATTTGTGCCATTCCAAGGATGAGTTGATGGATTTGATATTTCTTTGGTTATAATTTTTACATAGACCACCCTTACAAGTTTTCAATCTATCAAAACTTGTCTTAATTTTTACCTGGATCGCCTTTTCAGGTTTTCAATCCAGTAGACTCATCTTTTATTTTTCTTTCATTATTTTTATTTTTATTTTTATGTCCCGATATGATGGGATCTTTACTTGCGATATTCTACCATTGGCATGCAAGCAATCAAAATAAGCATAAGCATAAAGATTCAACAAAAATAACAATTCATTGATGAATTTAACATGGGTATAAATATTTCAAATGATTTGGCTCCTACCATCAATTAGCCCTTTCAGGTTTTTCTAACACATGTGGTTCTCTCGATGTCTTAAGTTTTGCTTGAGCCACCCTTTTCAGATTTTCAACTCAACGAATTGTTCTTTTTCGGTTTTGAAAAGAGGCCCTAATTTCTGCTTGACTAGCTGAGTGCTAATTGACAAGCTAATTACAAGCTTAGTTTTTGTTGGTACTGGCTTTTACCGATTTATTTCTTTCACCTATGCGTGATAGCGATTGTGCTAGTCTTGGTTGATTTGATTGATAGATTGGTTATCGTCCACGTCCACAATTTCAATTATTATCTTGTTCTATGTTTCTAATCGATTGGTTGGTGCTCATGCTACTTTGCTAGCTTGAGGTGTATGTGATGATGAATCTTGGTGCTTGATCATTAACATTTCCTTATGAACTCAATAGCTTTCCAATGATAGGTGATATGTTGTGGATCAGATCCAATAGCTTGATTCCATCGAGGGTGAATAGTTTATGTTCAATGATATTCCTTCAATGGTGTAATGATTGCGTGGTGAGCCATGCGATGGAGTTGTTGATGTGCTCAATAGTCTAACCCCTTTTTTATGTCTTTGACATTGCGCCGGTTATTTAACCTTTTTGGGGGCACTTAACTTCATTTTGCTCGGTTGACTTTTCAACCCATGCTGGTTTCGACCATTTTGACTTTTGCTTGATTGACTTAATAGTCAGTGGACATTTCATTCTTAGAGATCTCTCTATCAATCTTACGTCTTTATAGGATGAAACAAATGTTATCATGCTTTTGTCTCTCACTTTCCCTCAAGAGTCAAATCATTTGAACTTATTGCAATTGTAGGGAATCCATTTATACCCAAATTAATTTCATGACATGAAGTGTCACATGTGCTAAAAACATTATATATATGTCTATGAGAATGTGTGTTGTCAATCAATAAAATATCAAGCGAGTAAACAAAGTTCAATTTATTCGAAAGAGTTCAAAAGCCTCATAGGCAAAGTTGCTACAAGCTAATTTATTACAT
>CATIWQ010893269.1:0-16073 GCA_949673415.1 Euphorbia schlechtendalii | reverse complement strand
ATGTAAATACATGTGATTAACTTAATTTAACTTTAATGAATAATATAAATTATATTATATTATACCATTAACTAAATTAATTCATTGGAGTTACATTGATTATTCAATTACATTGACTTGACATGTCAATTAATTAATAATCACTTCTTCATCACGTCTTGTAACATTACATGTACAATAAATCTCGAATCAGTGATTCTAAGCGCACGATCCTGTGGGTCTGTCCATATGTTGGCAATGAGCTTTACCCATAGGCTGTAAGCGGATTCTAGCAAACCATTACAACCCCCAATTGAGACAAAATACAGCTGTCTAATCTAGATACTAAACCCAGTAGTTATCTTGCAAAATCCTTTGCTCTCGACATCTAACTGATGAACAAAGGCATGATAATTATCACCCTCTATTATGGCTCATCAACGCCGGCGCGATGTCTTTCAATTTCTCAAACTGAAATGGCAATCCTTAAACTACAACACTACTAATAACATGTTCATGAAATAAACTGAGCATACCCATGCTTGTAATCCAATAATTAAGGACCCGTTAGGTGTATACCACATATTACCCAATTCCAGGTTACTAGTACGTTGCAATTAAGTTTAAGGATAATGAAGACCTACTTAGCATGGATCGGTCCAGCCCATGTCCATGACATGTGCCCATGTTCATGATCTGCTTAACAAGCGACATAGTAAATCCATTACTATAGATCATCTAACATACAAATCTTTAGTTCTAATCATTCCCATGACCAAACAGATTTGGGATAGTTTTATGATTTATAATCAACGGATACCCTACTCATATTATAGCACAAGATATAAATGCAGTAGGTTCATTGCCTTTATTAATATGACACAGCAATGTTATACAAGTTATCATAAATTATTAAGAACCAATGCCTATGAACTAGCGCACCAACAAATGTGGACTAGCTACTCCCGTGAAAACAACAAAACCGAAAGTGAAACATAGGAAGGCAATTTTTTGATTGTGCAAGAAATGGCGAAATAAGGGCTGCACTTTTTTGATTGGGTAGACCCACAAAGTTTTACAAGAGTAAAAGAGATTGCCCGTGAAATTTTGAAAAATTTGAAGAAAAATGTGAAGAGTGAGAGAAAGGCAAACAAATTAGAGTTGGAATTAAGCACAACCTATGCTTCAGCAAAGTGGGGTTGTGATCTCCCTTGTTTTAGGTACATAATTGGATTCTCTCAATTGTGTTTGGTTGCTTTTATTTTTTACAGTTACTTAGTAGTCACCTATTTGAGTGAATTTAGATCAAGTATTTGCTTTTTCCTTGGAAAATATCTACGGTGAATGAATGGATAATAATGAATTCAGATTTGGTTAACGATTTCGTAAGCCAAAGAAATAGTGATATTAGATGCAATTGTTTTCGGTTTCCATATGGAAGGCTCTGCATAATGAACTAAGATTCTTTCTGTAATTCCATTGAAGGATTAATCCTTATGACATCAGAGGTTATTTGTATGGTTAATTGAATTTAACATTATTATAAACTGTAATGAGATTCTTCAAGTGAAAATTAAGATTTCAGATAAATAAGACAATATTTGTGAGTCCCGCACATTCCTTAAAAGTAAAGGGATTTGGTAAAATTTTTATGCTTGATAAATTTAAAAAAATCTTCTTTGTTGTCATCTCGATGTTTACAAGGATGAGAATCACAAACTAGATATGGCTTTATCTATTACAAGTTTAGAGGCTCTTTCTGATTTTATCAGTATAAAGTGATTCATTCATTTGCCTTGGAAATTTCGTACCCTATACTTATATGATTTGGCTTTTTCTATATTTTTATCCCATTTTTTAGAGTTTCTATTCATATTATAATTTTAGTTTTGTTGTTGTTTATAAGCAGCAAGGATGCAATTTGAAATGCAACAAATTTCAGTTTTTATCCCATTATTGTTATAATTTGCAAGCAACACCACAACCAACTCCATAATCAACACCACAACCAAGAAATGCAGTAAATATAATAGCCAAAACTAATGCAAGTGCCACACCAATTATGCCACCTCCTTCATGTAGGTCTCTGAGACTTCCTTCATATGCTACTAAAATAATTGATGCAGAAAACAAGAGATATGTCAGCCTACTCTAGCTTGTATTGGTGGATATAGAAATCCCTCTAGAGTTGCTGTTTTAGAGGCACTGACAGCTAGAATGGGCAAAATTAAAATAGTTTTGATTTTGTTGGTCTACATATTAGTACCATTTTTTGCCATAACAATCCCTTATTTTTTCAATATTTGTTAATTGGTTTTATTATTGACCCATTATGTTGAGTACGCTATTCTCTGTTAATTGGCTCTATTGGATATAACATTGCCATTTTTATTTTGGATAATGACTGTAATGCGTTGTTATGTATGAATGTAGTTCAGTGGCTTTTTTTACAATATTTATAAGTGCCTTCTTGTGCCTTTTACTAGTGTCTTGTGCCTTTTTCAATAAGAGCCAACTTAGCAGAGACTTCATGTTCAATTTTACACATTTTTACACAAATTGTAAACAGTTGTATACTGTTGTCTTACTCAAAATTGTTCAACAACTTACACAAATGCACACATTACACAATCAACTAAACTTTGCTTGGAAAAAATTTATGTAGATGAACTTATCTTACCTCAACATAGAACCCGTACAAATAACACAATCCAACTACCTTTCATTCATTCTATCACTTCACCATAGCATAACATTGAAAGTTAACATATTTAAAGACCTACCAAATTTGAGTTACAAACCAAAAACTCTTTAAAAGAAAACCTAGAATTCTAATACCAATTGCATTCACCTAGTACAATTAACATAAATACGACTGCAACTTTCAACAAAACCCACTGCATTGTAATTTTTGTTTCCTTTTAACTTGTAAAATCATGCTTTATTTTGCTAATTTCTTCCTCCATCTTCTTTACTGCAGCATAGGTTATGCGTAGTTCCAACTCGAATTTGTTTACCTTACTCTCACTTGTAGCTATACGAGCTTCACATTTCTTCAAATTCTTAGCAATATATTAGTCTTGGAAAATTTGTGGGCGCACCCAACCAAAAATTGCAGTTCCTATTTCACCATTTTTGCACAACCAAAAAATTGTCTTCCAACGTCTCGCTTCGTTGCTGCAATTTTCACATGAGATTAAAGAACAAAAAAGCTTACACAAAGATAAGAGAATTTGAGGAAAACGCATTTGTTTATTAAAGAACAAACTTGGTCATATAGCTTTACTAAAAAGCTAAAACAAAAGAAATAACAACTCATATGTAACATCTTTATATAACTTTAGAGAAATGACCAACATAATTTCTAGAAGTAACCAAATTAATCAATTAAAATCAAAATCTGATTACAAATTTGTCATTAATATGTAGCTCATACACATTAACATTGGCAACCATGAAACCAATTCATTGATAGTAATAACTTAAACCACTAATCATAATAATCAATTGGATGAAATTTGAACAAAGCTGAGTTAAAACAATGAAAAAAATTGCCAAAAAATCCATGAATTGTAAGAACAAAGACAATAACAACGAGTTTCAACAAAAGAAGAATGGGTGGCACCACCGATCCATTCCATAAAGCACCAAATCTCTCAACCCCTCAAAATAATTCTACAATAACTTAATCTAACCAAACTCACAAAAAAATACCACCAACTGATGTGTAATATCTGCAATTTCGTTTCCATATCTATTTTTTTATTCCACACTTCATGAGTTGTCCATGAAAATCATACAATTTCCCTCAACATTAATTAAGAACATTGTAATTGTGAAACCTTAAAAAACCATAACTTCATAAAATTGCAGAAAAAGAGTAAAACCATTACGTAATAACTAAATTTAAATTATATTCAATTTAAATAAACTCAATTTAACCTAATTGAAGTGATTCCATGCTCTTTTACTCTTAAATCTTCAAATTGACAAAACCCTAGAATGATAATTCAACAAGCAACAAGGATTTTTGACCATTTGAATTACAAATTGAAGAGATTAGTGTTTACCTTGTAACTCAAATAATTTTGTTGGAATGTGGGAAGAGAAGAAACAAGTTTCACATCAAGCTCTTACTAACTTTCGTGATGAATGGAGATTCCGATCTAAAGTAGAAGAGAATGAAAGAAATGTCAACAAATACTTCTTTGCTACTAACAGGGCCGGCCATAAAAATTATAGGGCCCTAAGTCAAATTGTATATTCTAAACTTATGGGTTCCAAGCTAAGAAATAAATATTCAAGGAGCCCTCAACCAACATAATTGCATATATATTTTTTTTTCAATTTTTTAAGGGTCCTACGCGGCTACTTAGTTCGCTTCCACATTAGGGCTGGTTCTAGCTGCTAAAGTCGGAGATTATTTCCTTAGGTTTTTGATGGGTTCAGCAAAGGAGGGAGACAAAGAGATGAAAGAGAGAAATGTTGAAAGCAGTCGGATTTTTTTTAGCTTTTATAATGGTGAAAATATGGTATTCCGAAATTGCCCTTGGGTTTTTAATGGTGTGAGTTAAAAATTCTTCATTTCGATAACGTTTGGAAACACAGCCCCCGAATTGGTAGAAAAATAACACAGTCCTCATTTTGATACTGAGTGAAATCACATGGCATGTTTTTGAACTTTACCCTATATTTTATCAATCAAAGAACTAATTAGTTTATGTAAACTTTTTGATTTTGTTATTCATTTAAAGTATAAAAATTAAAGGTGTTAGAGCATATCCAACCATTTTCTCCATTTTCCAATCCTCAAATATCATTTTACAGGATCTACAATGTTTTGCTCCAACCATCTTCTTCATTTTCCATTCCCCCGTTTCAGATTCCAATAAAGTAATAATATTTTATTATTATTATTATATTAATTTCTTTACATCAAATCTATTCCCAATAACCAAAAAATATTAAACACATTAAATTAAATCAAAACTAAAAAAAATATTAATATAATAACCATTCCACAAAATAGGATTCCTCATATATAGGGAATCCCACTTTGGGGATATACTATATGGGGAATGGTTGGACTTAACCATTCCCCATATTCATTCCCCATTTTGGGGATTTCTCCAAAATGGGGAACCATTGAAATTACCCTTAGAATATGAAGAAAGCCGGGTTAAAGTGTGAAACCTGGTGTTTCTTTTAACGTTCATTTGGATTCATTGTCGGGTCTCATTCAAGTTAGATTTTATAATATTTAGAAAACATTTTTAAGTTTCAGCTATTATCTACTATGAAATAGATGTAAAATGAAAATTTTACAATGCAATATTCTGTGAAATACATTATTCTATTCTCTTCCACGAAAGATAAACGATTCTCTAAATTATGAAAGTAGTAAATTTGTAAATTCTAGTTAATTTTAACCATTCATCCAATTTTAATGGTTGAGATTGAACTTTAATTAAATCATTGAAACTAAAGGGATAATCGAAATTAACCGAAATTTAAAAACATTCCAAAGTTAAATTTCATTTATTCTTTGTCAAGCAGTGATTTATTTCCTTAAAATCAAAAGAAAAAGAAAAATTGTAAAAGTGAGCACGCCAGCGTAATTTTAATAGAGAAAATATGCGAGAAGAAAGAAAAACAGACGTGCATGAAATTCCTTGTATAAAAAAATTTATATTTCATATGCTGAACTTCTCTTTCGTATGATTACATTTCCCTATTTTTGTTATGAATAACCTCATTTTCTAACCTAATTACAGATAACCACTAACTCATTACCCTACTGCTCAACAATGTGTAATATAATCTGACATCTTGTGATTGAAAATCAACCGTTTCCTGTTAAAAATACCTACACCTCTTGAGTGTGATTTTTATAACTCGGCTACTGTACAATTGGGGTCCAGAAAGAATCTACATTATTGACGTCACTTATCCTGCAAAATTGTACACGTGGGGAGGAGATGCCTTCAAATCCCTACAAAAAAATTAGAACCAATACTTTCACTTTCCATTTCAATTTCTGAAGGTTTTCAACCTCACTGATGAAACATTAATATATGTAAAATCACCAAACTGACCTGCAACGCGGGATTTGACAATCTGTTTGAACACAGTTTCTTGCATGTAATTTGAGCATGTGCCACACCTTAAAACAAGGAACACAGCCTCGACGTGCCCCGGTTTTGCATTTCGACGAATGGTAGAACAGCCGCTTCATCTTATTGCAATTTGGATAAGAGCAGGGGTTCATACTGCATTGTGAGGCATGTTCTAGGACATTTAGCAGATCCATTTGCTGCAGCAACAAATTAACAGTAAGTAAACAAAATATGCTCCAATTCTGAGAGAAGCTAAAGTGAAAATCTAAAGAGGCCCATACCTTGTAATTAACATCCTGTTGGGAGCTTGGTTCTTTATCGTCAGGACCCTTATTAGTCATCGAAGAGTGATAAGCCAACTTATGAATGCGTGAAGAACCAAGTTTTTTACCATAGCATGTGGCACATACACTCCCATCATTTCCATTAATATTTTGCTGACAAATGTTGCAGGTGGTCTCAGAAGAGGGCATCATTGGATTGTGAAGATAATGCAGAATCATCATAGAAGAATGCTTGGCTATGCGAAGAGTGTCGAACTGATAGTTGTTCTTCTGGCAGAAACCCAAAAAGACATGCCTATTCTCAAATAACCAATTATCCAAAATGATATCCTCATCATTGGTATCAGATTGAACATCATCCACCAAAACCTTAAACAAAAAAGGAAAAATGAGCGAAACTGTTAACATAAATGCCAACTTTATATTTTAACTTTAAGGACCAACATGGGATTGCTTTCCCGAATAGCTCCATTTTCAAGCTTTTCCAAGCTAAATAGTAAACAGTTCCTAATTAATTAGTATTAAGATTCAAAATCTTTTGTTCAATGCCAAAAATATGTTGTTCTATTAAAAATTTGTAAGTTGAATTTTTCGTTTTAGCAGCTCTGATAGCAACCCCAAACAGGCCCTTAGACATATATTTAAATTTGAGTTCGTGGTTCACCTTAGAAAGTGCATGCTTTTCTTTTCCATTTACAGTGTGCGTGTCCAACTCATTGGGGACTTGCTCTGCATCATGGCATCTGCAAATGAATGAGAAAATATAAAACCGAAAATACACCACAGATAATATGAAGGGGGGAGTTTCAATCATTTGAATCAGCCACACCAGACAAAATAGAGTAGAATAGTTCCTTTTTGTGAATGACAGAAAAGGACAGCAATCTTGTGCATGCAACTCACCTCTCACAAAGCTGAAAATTTTTGCATCGACTGCAAAACCATCGCCATCCACAAAGAATAACTTCATGGCAGTATGAGCAAACAAATTGCAAATGGACAACAATGAAGTCCTCCTTTACTGATAAAATAGTTTTCCCTAGCTGATGAAAAAAAGCATGGATGTTAGAATAAACTAGACTAAATGAATTGTTTCTGTAGAATTAAACATATATTTTGATATGATATAAGAAGTGTCATTTTGCATTGCTGTAACAAAACTCCAGTTCTGGATCCTACAACACATCTCTTGCAAATGGATTGTATGTTTCTTGGGTTCTGTTGTGTCGCTCTTAAGCAAGTTCCCTAGAATTTTTAGATGACTTTGAAATTATACAATGACAGTTGCACACCAGAATAGACAGAAAAACTGATAGCTCAACTTCTGGAGAGAGGGAGAGAGAGAGAGTTTAAGATTACTTTTTGCATCAGTAGAATATCTTTAGTTGAATCATCAGAGATGTTTGTATGGCCCATTGATTTAAGAGTACGCTTTGTCATTACTTTCTTCACCTTCTGCCCTGACTTTTCTACATTTTTCTTCTCCATGTTACTTATAGTAATCTCAGCAGCAGAAGACCAATAGTCACCATCAAAATATGGCAGCCGAGCAGCTGTTACTTTGGAGTAATGTTTACCGGTAGAAACAAAGAAGTGTTCATATAAATTAGTGAAATTAACCACTATATTTTCTTTGGCTGCTTTTTTAAGCATTGAATGATACCTGCATTTAAAACAATTGCAAGTCGAGAACAACTCACAAAAATGGCATTAGAAAGGACACAAAGAAAAGAAAGAAAAATTAAGCCAAAAGAATTGTCAGCATAAAATGCAGAAGTGGTAGAGACAAGCATCAGGTCATATTTAGCTAAAATATAATTTGCATATGAACACATACAAACAGAAACTCTAACCACTATGCTTTTTCAGAGAGAAGAAAAGACAAACCATTGCCGCAACTTGTCAGATTTTGGTGTCTTCTGAACCTCGGGATGACAATATAAGATGTAATCTTCACCTTTTAAAGGAGGGCACGCCCATAGATAGCATGCCACAAAACCTCTTTTCTTGCAGTATTCCAGGTATCCAACCTGATAATGGAAAAAAACAACAAGGAAAGGATATAAAGAGAGGATGTGTATCGAAATAAAAAAACACAAACAGGCAGATTGAAGAAAGAGTACAAACCAATATTTCATGGTAGACAAATGTACGAAGAGCTTCACCTGTTGCAGTTTCTCTTTCGGGCCTAAAATATTTGACAGAATCTAAATATGATATATAAACACAGCGGTGATTTGGCTGGCTGCATTCTGATCCAAATTCCTGAACGTACATCCCAAAAAGGCATACATCTGCCCCTCCAATTTTCTGGAACAAAAGAATAGCCTAAAACGCAAAGATAAATTTTGAGGTTAAAACAAGAAAAATTCAAGGAACTCTACCAGAAATAAAGTTAAAATGCTCAAGCCAGCACGGGATAATATTCAAAGGGCAAACAGAACTTTTTGGGCCTTGTGGTGTAGTCAGTTTCCCCGTTTGGTCCATCTGCTATACATGTTATCCATTTGGTCCTTGTGATATGAAAATGATTACCATGTTGGTCCTTAGCTGTACATTTATTACCCATTTGGTCCTTGTGGTATACAATCAGTTAACTTTTTAAACTTTATGTGGCAAAAAACTATTTTAGCAAAATATCAAATAATATATACTAAAGGGACAAAAAAGGTAACAAATTTAATAGCACCAGGTCCAATTAGGTAACAAGTATAACAGATGGACCAGATGGGCAAACTAATCATACCACATGGCCTAAAAAGGTCTTTATTCCGAAAAAAGCATATGAAGAAAAACAAATTATTTAAAAACGAATGTTCACACCTTTGATCTATACGGAAATTCATCAGGGTAATAGCCATTGTGAAAGATTCCTGAAAACTCCTCCTTCACCTTCAACTGTTTGCTAACAGATAACACCACTCTGACAACAAGATCTTCCGCTCCAGGCACCTAGCAAAGAAAAGAACATTCATTATATATCCAACAATGTGTTCGGGATTTTCAAAATACAGATAGTTTACAGGTTCACTCTCTTCTCTAGGTTGTAAAAAGTGAACTGACAAAAGGTCATCAAACTTTCACAAATATTTTACTAGGATCACAAAATAACAATTTGTATTAGAGAAGTCAGGATTCTATTATTTTAGTATAACAACAACAGTAGTCAAGCCGCTGAGGCGCACTCAATGCGCAAGGCTGCACCTTGGGGCGCTGTAGGCGCAAAATTTAGCCTAAAACCCCTAAAGGAGCAAGGGCTCGCCTGAGAGCCTAGTCGCGCCTTTGACTACTATGATAACAACAGTGAAATATGTGTATGCCTGGGAAGACCCTTTGTAACTTAAATACACATTCTGTATGAATCATATAAACGGATTTGGCATTAAATTTTTTACTCTAAAATTTGTTCTTCTTTATGAACATACAATCTACACAATATCCAAAAAGTAAAGAAAGTCAATTAGAGTCGGTTACTGACCTCATTTACATTCTTTCCAACAATATTTGCTGTCTCTTCTCTCTCTTGTTGTAGACGCCGAAAGAGTCTTTGCTCTATGTAGTCGCTGAGCAATGTCCTTGGCAAATCTTTTGCAGAGAAATTGGAAGTATTTGGTGATAATGCTATGCATTTCCTGTGTTTGATCTCTTCTAAGCAACATAGAGGACAGAAGTACTGTGATTTGCCTTCAATATTTCTCCTATCGTTGAAAAGGGCACATATCTGATGCTGCCAACTTTTACATTTGTCACACTGAACCCACTGCACGAAAACAAAAACAATAGAGAATGAGTGTCCTACAACTTCATACAACCAGCAAAGAAAACATACTGTTGCATTAGCTTACCGGTTCTTCAATTTCCTCAACATTCTTCTTCTTTTCCAGCTTCACCTTAGGAATAGTAGTCCCATGGAATGTGATACTTCTACCTCGGGCTTTATAACATGTGGTGCAAAAACAATGCCGCATACCATTTTCCTCTGAGGTGCTATAGTAAATGACACTGCGTTTGATACGAGAGCCACAAGATGAACAATAAATTGGAACTGGGGCTAGTAATAGCTTATCCTCTCTGCACAACTGGCATGAATTCTCATTGATAGACAGAGGAATTTGTTTTTCAATTTCTTCCTTTGACTTCGTCTGCAACAAAAATGCTAAAGCATAATTAGCAGGCATACAAAAGCAACAGAATCAGAGAAATATTGGTGAAGTAACATATGCGGTGAATCATGCATCATTTTATCATAATAGAAAGAAGACCACAGAGTGTATGCAGAATGATAATGAAAAAACGAACATAGTAGAACAACAAAACTGAGCATACAAATTCATGCACCAGATAATGACTTGAAAATGTTCACAACCACTTAGAAACCATATCCAAAAAATAGTCGTCAGATACTAATAGGAAAAAATGATAACCAAAAACTTTAACAATCCCATTTCCTGTATATTGGTATTGCCACCCATGTTTCAAATATACTGAAGCATGAAATAGCACCACAAGGAAAAGTATCATTCACAAGCACAAGGTCTTGCTCCTAGCAGAAGCCTTTAATACCACATTAATCTAACTCTGGTGAAGTAAAGGTGATGCACTGACCTGACCAATACCTTGCTGGAGACCAGCTATATGGTCTTCTATTTCACCAGCCGAGAAATATTCAATCAAGGAAACACCTTTAATAACCGAACTTTCTGGCTTAACCTTTTCTTCATTTTCAGCTTTCATCTCTGGCTTGGCACTGTCTAGGTTAGACCTGACTAGTGTCACCTCCTCTATGGAAGCAGTATCAAGCTCTTCTGGGAGTGTGTTGGTGGCATTAAACCCAATATCATTAGGCTTATCTTTAACAGCATCTGATTCAGAAAAACTAGTTTGGTTTGTGTGTTCTGAAAGAAGATCAATACTTAGTTCTTTAGAAGAAGAAGCACCCTCCGCATTCATCCTTCCATCACAATCACCGGAAATTTTATTATTGAAACTTTGTGTGGATTTTGCTAGAAAGTCAATTTTTCCCTCCAAAATCTCAGAATTAATTGATATAGGAGATTCAGGAAATTGTATAAGCGACGGAAGTCCTTCAGGATTTGAATGTTGAGCCATCAATGAAGCCAATTCAGAAGCAAAACTGTTTTCAGATGACAATAGATTGGACTTTTCCGACTTCAGATGCTTTGTAGAAGGCAACAGTTTTTCTGAACAGTATGAATTGCTCTTCAAACGTTTTGCAGGTGGTAGCATATTTTCTGGAGTGCAAGAGCCAATGCAAGCACTGCCACAATCCCTCATGACACAATTGTAGAAGTTTTCAAAATTTGGGCCTACATTTCCAATATTACATTTATCTCGCACAGGAGCACAAATACTACAGTCAGCATGGAAACAGTTATCAAAATGTACTAGAAGAGGGCAGAAACGACTGCATATACATGTCTGATTATTGCACACTGTTGAATGCAAGTTCTGAACAAAAGATTCAAGGCAATTCCCTGCCAAATTTTTGTGGCTGTTATAATCACATAATAATGTCTTCCAGGCAACAGAAATTTGCAAATGTTTACTTGAATCTTCTGGAGCAGGAGAAACATGTGAAGAACTTTCCGAAGTAACATACACTCCATTAGATTTTTCTGATGGGAGCTGAGTATGCAAAGGAACCATTATTCCATCAGGGAAACTAGGAGCATCATCCATCAATGGCTGCTCATACAGAGGTTGGTGTTGCTTCTGTTGATAAATATGTGGTTTTTGTACAGAAAGTCCACTAAGATCAGAGTTACCCAAAACCATTTGCAGAGAATGTCCTGAGATCTGCAAAGTTGAATCAACCAACTCCGAGTTTTTTGTCAATGCAGATGAAAAATCTATTGCAGCAAAGTTCTGATTACTTGCAACACCTGTGAAGGCAACAAGAATAAATTTGCTGACAAAGTAATAACTTAAAAGAGACAAGCCTCCAACAAAGCTATATCTCTATATGTGACGAGAAACATGATAGCTGAGTAGTTTAAATATACATGTGTGTGTGCTTCCATGTACATCAAACATATAATATGATATGAACAAAAAGAAGAAACATGCATGACTACAGTTTATATATCACATTCCATCATTCAACGTACCAGCAATTTATGGCATGTGATGTTAGTTGACAATAAGTTTTTATCAATATCCACATTTCACATATAAATTATAGTCCCTTCACATTCTAAAGTTAATACTTAAAGTTCATAAAAGATTCACTACCACTCCACCACCAGGAGCAATAGAGAAATCATGTTGCACAATTAACCATAACAGTATGCCACTATGGTTGGTTGTGCCATGACCACTATTTGAAAACTTAGACATCATGAAAAACAGTGAAGAATATGCTACAATCATCTGAGTGCTAACTACTACAATCCTTTTTTTTTTTGGGAAATGCTGATAATTATGCATGGATAGAACGAGCACAACAATAAAAAAAAAGACAACAATAACATAAAGTCAATAGCTAAAAAATCCACAATTAGCATATGCAAAGCTTCAATCAATGGCCAATTAGTCATCATTTGCAATTTAATAATGATTACCCATTACGGAGCTGTAATATATAAAGTTTAATAAAGCAAAAATAATTCAAATAGCACAACAGAATTTTGTTTGAAGAGTCTAGTCTTTATTAAATCAAATTACCTGGATCAAACTGATGGTGGAATCTCCCCATCGGTGAGGAGACAAAATTACATAAACAGTCTCTATTTGAAAAGAATGGTCTGCCATCAAAAGCTCCAATTCCAGAACAAAATTCAGAAAAGCCATCTCCATCGGAAATTGAAGTAATGGAAGAACCCATGTCAGGAGAAAGATGTGTGTCACAAGAAATCTGGCTTGTGTGCGAATCAAAGTTCAAGCTTGCACCAATTGGCATGCTCCCAGAATCAAGTAATCCTTTGAGGAGCAAAACACAAATGCAACAATATAACTATAGATGAGATTAAAAGATATCGAAAAGAATGATGTTGAAAAAGTGCAATAGCTTACCTTTTAGGAAGCTAAATTGATTGCTATAGTCAACGACCACAGGCTTATGTTCGACAAAAGCATTGTTCGAGTGATTAAAAGGGTATGCTGAATCTGGGTTGTAACCATTAGTCAAAGTCAAAGTTGGCATCACTTTGCGGGTGGATCCAGTGTAACCAGACATTAGTTGCTTGCAGTAATCATCAACCATCTACCTTCAGATTAAATTTGTAATGGTCCTATAAGAAATTCAGAAAAAAAAAAGATTAAAATATTGAGTAACTCTCTAACAAACCTTCGACTGAACAAATAGTTAGTAGGGGAGAACCAATTGGTACTTGCATACATTGGTGGTCAGGACATATAGTTAATATCAATTATAAGATGAACCAATACAGCTAGAAATATAATAAATCCTACCCCTAAAATGGCAGCATGGTAATAGATAGTCAGTAGACATCTTCAAAGTCAAAACATCCCATGAAGTGAACACAATGGCATTACAATAAACGAACATCAAGAACATGGAATACCAGAATTAGGAAAAATGCGAATACAACCACCACCTAACTAATATTGGCATGATGCAAACGAATTCCCTGGTAAAACTACAAAAAATTGAAAGCCAATAAAGAGCACAAATGATTTTGTATTTTAAAATTTAAATGATAAAAAAAACTCATGCCCTAACGTCGTCGCAACAAAATTAACTGCGCAGAAAAAACAGACATTACATTCTCCCCGTAATTCAACCAAAATCCTAGAACCCTATTACCAAAATCAAATTGATGAAAACTACCATCTCAGTCAATCGCCAACACCGACCCGCCCAAATTCTTCCTTCGTCAAACTTAACGGGCAGATTTTTTCGAAAAATTGGACAAAACGCAGGTGCTTAAAAAGGCATCGTTTCACAGAACCAAATTCCGAACCCTAGCAATTGCAGTACAAGAAGACGCAAAAAAAAAATTGAAAAAGAAAGCCACTGTAGAATACAAAAAACACAAATCAAAATCAAGAGATTAGAGAATTACGAAGCGATTAGTCGATCGTTGTTCCACAGAGAAAAAACCGCGAAAATCAAAGAGCGAGTTCGAACCCAAAAAACGAGGGAAAACAACCATAAACAAGATAGAAACCTGCGGCGAATTTTACTGTTTCTTTTTGGTACCGAAGGCATCTCTGTCTATATTTATATTCATATTTTTCCACTTCATTTAATTTGTCTAAATTATAAATTGCTCGTTTAAATCTTTAATTGGTTTTAAACTTATAGCTTTAATGCATTTAATTATTTTAATATTTATATTAACTTTTAGGGATGCTTTTAATATGCAATTTTTTATTTTACAGAAACCCCCTTTTCAATTAAACAATTTACATTCTGTTTTTAACAAGTTTCTATCGATTTTTTTTATCTTTATGATTTACATTCTGTTTTTAACAAGTTTCTATCGATTTTTTTTTATCTTTATGATTATTAGAATAAATAAAAACATTTATTACAAAACTAAAATTATTTATTTATTCTTTCATATTTTTTATTAATGAATTGTTTCTACATTATAAGTTAAAAAAGATTTACACTTATATATAATTCGAATTTAAGATCTCTAAATAAAGGTTTTCATTTATTGGTTCGGTTATTTTAACTGAACCGATTATACTGAAAAGTAAATAGTGTTAAAGTATACGGAGAAAATATTAGATAACAAATTATTTTTAAAACAAAGTAATTCTTTTGATAATGTTAAAGCACATATTTTTTAACTAAGAATCAAGTGAGCATAAAACTGAAAAACTAATTTTAATCTATTAAATTCGATTCAATTGGACCAACTTCAATTAGACATGCTTATTTGAAAAAAAAAATATACGTAATTAGGTGTTTGGTTAGATTAGTTTCTTTAAAAAAAAACTCAATTAAAAGTCGAATGGATAAAATCAATGCCAAATGTATCATTGGTTCCTCACCTATGTTTTTTCACTTACTATCCTCCTAACCTTTGTAAAGGTTCTCATAGCCCCCTCATCTTTTAAAAAGTGCAACAAATAACTTTCTTTGTCCTTTGTGGCAGCTAATATGACATGAATTTACCATATGAGCTATTGTTGACTTTTTCACCTTCTTCTTCTTTTGATTTTCTTGCAAATTTTCTTGGTTGTTTTTTTGTAATTTTTTTTCACAAACTAGAGGAGATTTTCAATGATTTCGTAGATAAAGATTCACCATTGAGTCGTCGAAGGACTTGTAGAATTAAAGTTTGTATGTTTCATGAATTTTTCAGTGAAAAAATGGATTGATAAAGATGATGATACAATGCAAATATGAAAAATGAAAAGGTTATAATGAAATTATTTTAGAGATTTTATTGTAACTTTGACATTGAGAGTTACATGTCATGTTACTATTGGGTTAATATTTCAAAGTTTGACAGAATTTTTTTGCATGAAAGACAAGTTAGCGTGAGGGTGTTATACGCAATGTGTCGAGACAGGTATAATTGGTCGAATGAAGTTGAGTGATGCATTTTTTAAAAGATGAGAGAATTGTAAGGTCCTTTTTAAAATTGTTTAATACGGCTGGATTGGACTACTCGGGTATGGTCTTACCAGGTCTCACCAAAAAATATTAAATCCAAGCCCATCATTCCAAGGCCTCAGACTCAGCCAAATATTTATA
>CATIWQ010893045.1:0-13077 GCA_949673415.1 Euphorbia schlechtendalii | reverse complement strand
GCTCATTTAATTATGTTCATGCAATTGGATTTACATGGATATCAAATAATATTAATTATCCAATATTTTCGGGGTAAATAATAAATAAAAAAATACAATTAATATTTAATTACGGATCCGGGTCCGGATCCGGGTTTCATTTTCCGGACCCGGACCCGGACCCGTTTCCTGGGCCCGGATCCGGATCCGGGTCCAGATCCTACAGGTCTATAAAATTGATATCCGGACCCTAAAAAATGGATCCGGATCCACGGATCCGGACCGGGTCCGGGATCCGTTGCCATCCCTAGTCAAGTCCGAACATGCCCATTGAACATCTCTTTTTCTCTTATTTGTTTGTTATTTCAAAGAAGTGTGAGACTGTATCTTTGGAAAAACAATGGGAAATAATTTTGGGAGGACAAAATCACTCTAAAATCCATTTGAGTTGATGCATTTGCATTATTTAAAATTATTGTATTTTTTAAATTTCTTGGGAAATCATGTAATTTTATTACCGAAACAAAAATTTGAGTTCAACTAAAAATTTTATTTGATAAATCACTATACATATTCATATGTCACATCAGCAAAGTGGAAATATTACGTTTTTAAACACAAATACTTCTTTGATTGAATTCATTTTTTCCCTACAACATTCGAACACGATTTGCCTTTACTACTTCCAAATTCATAATATTACAAAAATCTTTTTCAGTACAGTACTTACATTCATTCTTTCTATTATTTTAATTGTTTACAAAATTTTACTTTGATACTTCATGCTTCTCATGTAAAAAAACCTTATTAGGAGAACAATGCCCAAAGTTCAAAAATGAAATAATAAAGAATAAGCATAGAAAATGGCTTGTTAGATGTGAATATAACTACTCCAAGGAAAAAATTTATATTATCTTTTTTGCAAATAAAAAAGATCTTTTTTATAAATATAATTTATAGTGAGATCCTGATACTTGGTCCAGCAACAAATTTCTCAAAACAAAATTTTAAAGCCCACCTCATCAGGAATTGCCGGTTCTTTAACCATTGGGCTATTCAATTTTTTCTAATCTAGACGAAATTATAACCAAATAATACTATTATTTCTTTTCTTAATTTTATTTATGTAATATGAATTGTACCTACTTATATTCACATGCATTGTAATGTGGTTGTTTGACCGGTTACTACAAAGTTTGACTTAAATTTTAAGTCATTTCTGTTTAATTTAGTTGTTATTGTGTCGTTTGTTTATAATTGTTAGTACCAGCCTTTTAATGTTACTCGATACATTGTGTTTTCATAACATTTAAACTGCAACTGTTTATGAATGATAATCAAACACCTAAAATTATGATTTGTTATCGAAAAAGTAAAAAATAATTGTTTAACAAGTTTTTGAACTCAAATTATTTTTTATAACTTGAAATATAATGCTATCTTGATAACAATTAAATAATAAATTACATAATATTAAAAATTGGTTTATAAGCATTTCCAAACCCAATCAATTAATATTATGTGTTGGAAAGAGGTTTCGTGCTTGTGGGGTTATTTTAAATATAATTATTTATTGGTTAATACATCAGTTGCACTCTTAAGTTGAAAAGAAAAGTCATGGTCCTCCCAACCTTTTTCATGTTACACATAACCGCTCCAAGTTGGTAAAAGCGTGCAATATAATACCTTATTACGGATTTGTTCACTCTCGAGTAGGAGAGTGTGATACACTCTCGCTGATGTGGTATAAAAGTATAAAATATAGACCAACAAAACCAATAGAAATTTGACACGTGTCATTGACTTAAAAAATTTCAAAAAAATCCCTTAAACAATTTCATTCAAATCCCTACTTTATTTTACTCTATTCAATTATACCATCTTTATTTCATTCAAATCCCTACTTTATTTTACTCTATTCAATTTTAACATCTTCCCCAAAAACTTTTATAAGCTTCAATAAACCGGCTGCTACTTCTAATTCAATCCATTTCCGAAATATAGTTGTAATCTTTTAAACAATTCAAACTCAAACAGCCTCCGCCTTTCTTTTCATTTCTGTAACTTGTCTGATGAAAACAAAAACGTCCTCAAAATCAAAATTCCTTAACCCTTTTAAAATACTAAGTACAATTCATACAAAAACAAAATCACCTAATCGAAAAAGAAATAAACTCAGAATTTAAAAGGGATGTGGATCATCTAGTTCACAATCAATTTCAAGAACTCGAAAACAGATCAGTTTCACAAAAATTCCAATGCTCCAATTCTTAAGAAGTTAGGGCAGAGAGAATAAATCAATACCTTGTTTTTTTGAGTTTTCTTCATCAATGTTCATCATTAATCGAAACCAAAATCTTCCTCTTATTCTTGTGTTTTCTAATCTAGGTAAAAAGAGTATAAACACCTTAAATTCAGCTCTTTTTTGTTCATATTTTGCCTCCAGTGGCAAGTAACTACCCCATTTTTTCTTGGGTTTTGTCTTTGATTGCTTCTCTTCTCCAACTCGTGCAGGTTGCTAGAGATAACGAAGGAGCTGTTGAAGGAGATGGTCATCGAAGGTCATCGGATATGTTTTTATCAAGTCACCACTTTTTAAACTGTTGAAGGAGATGGTCTTCGACGCAAATTTTTGGGGTTGGGCTTATCTCCAATTTTACACTAATACCCTTATATTCAAACTCATTCTCTTGAAAAGTTAAAGTACGCCACATCATCCGCCAGCTCAGTAATCGGGGGTTATGTTGCACGTTTTTGTCAAATTGAAGGAGCTATGTGTAATATGAAAAATGTTAGGGTGGCACGTTACTTTTCTTACCAACTTGAGAGGGTAAATGATGTATTAGGCCTATTTACATTGATATTTAGGCTTTTAAAAAATGCATTTAAATTTCTCTTCTGCTACTTATCTGTTTTTCTTTGTTACTTGTTCACAATATATGTGTCAAAAACTAAGTTAGGGCATGGAAGGAATACTCAAACAAGAAAAATCATTTTTCGCGAATATCATATTCCATAATGGTTACTTAATTAATGGGCTCGGCCATACACTACAAAGCTTTTTTTAGAGCAATTTACATAATTAGTATATTTCCAACAATTCATTTGTAAGCTTTACCTCCTAAACTATTCTTATTTATATTTTTATATTCCTCTTTTTTTTTTAATTTAATTTTTTATTTTTGATTTATCTCACAAACCGTTTATTTTTTCAACATGTCACTTTAGAATATTTTCTTCATCTTTATGTTTCCCTTCAAAATAAGATCTATGATGCTACAATTTTTCTGAACTTTTTTTACCGATACATTTTTATTTTATAGTTCTTTTATAATTGTCACATAGTTAAAACACATACTTTATTAAATACAAATAAATATAACACAACTATATTAATTTGACATATTACAAGTAAATTATAACAAAATTATAACATAATTACATCAATTTGAATTAACTATAAGATAACTATAAAATGTGATTTTGTTATATTGAATATATCTATAAATAAACTATATGGTAACTATAAGATAACTATAAAATGCGATTTTGTTATATTAAAAATAAATTCAAATACAATAAATAAATAAAAACACATAAATATAACATGTTTACATTAATTATAAATACTATAAATAAAGTATAATAAAATCATGGTAAAAAAAATACAAAAAATTATGTTGATTTGAAATAACTATAAGATAACTATAAAATCCGACGAGGTTATCACAAGGTGATAGAAATGTAAATTCAAAACCTTGACAATACACTTTTGATAATTAAATTAAGTAATAGACAAAAAAGTAATTATTTATACTAAACATTGTATTTCTGTGTATTTCCCTCTTTTTTATAATACATATACTCCAAAGCATTAACCATCGCCTAATAGAAAATTCTATTGAGATGGTGTCATCTCACTTGCATCATCTATTAGATAAAATGACCCATTTATTTAATTATAGTTATTAAATTATCATAATTTTCTTGATGGGTTTTTTTTCCTCAAACAGAAGGATCAATTTCCAAAATCCAGCTAAGGTTTTAGAATTGATTCAAAATATATGTTTGGATTTTCCTACTTATGTTAAGAATAAAAAGAAAATAGAGGAATTAAAGTAAAAGGAAATATAACAAATGGGGTTATTGAGACATGTTGTGTTTATGTTTAGACATATATTTTATTTGAAAGGAAACTTTGACACAAAATAAATAAATAAAAATTGTAAGAAAAAGAAGAGCAATGTTACAACTAAGTTACAGCCTAACCCCATGTGATCTGATTTATTTGGTGCTTTAGTTGCATTTAATCTCTATGTTGGGTTGGGAGGGATTTTTTCACATTTAATTGCTTTGATTTTGTTTTTTACTTGTACATTTCTTAGGGTGCAAATCTTAATGTTGGTTTATCAATGTTAAATAAATTTGAAACGACAAGTAAATCTACTATTTTAAGGTTTTCAATTTGATAGAATGAAGCACATGACATGTATCATTTACTTAGGTTCTCATTGTTGTCTGTTGAAATATCTAAATTTTGATCCTATATATTAGAAAATATGTACTCCATAAGTATTGAAAATTATAAGGACAGCAAAAAAATTGTAAAATACAGTAGTTTTAGCCATAAATAAATAGAGTTCCAAGCAATGATGTTTTAAGTCATTTCAAGAGACTTTGAGTTCGAGTTAAATTTTTGTATATCAAATATCCGTTGAGTCCAAACCCTGATAGTCCGATTTATTGGAAAAAAAGAAGTAAATCCCTCGTTGTTACCGTAAGAATAAAATAATAAAAAGTATTTTGTGGTTTCGGCCATTTTTAAAAGAGATCCATGGTTTCACACTGTTAGAGATTAAGGAATTTTTTTGCTAACACCATAAAAAATGATGAGGTGACATGGGGTATTTTGGAAAATTTACTTAATCTTCTTCTTCCTTATCAACCCTAACCCCATTTCTTTCCTTCATTTCATCAGCCATAATGACCAAATCTGTGTCACCACCGTCAATACATGTGTCACCACCATCAATGGAGTTTGCAACATTTTTATTGGCTTGCTTCTTGTTCAATTTGCCTTTTCACTACTGTGTCCATCGTTTGTACTTTATCGTTTTTCTATCGTAAATGAATTTCTTGAGCCCTGTAAATCAATTACTCTACCAGATGTTCTTGTTTGTTTATTTAAATTCTGCATATTTGTGAGGTTAAAATTTGTAGCTTCAAAATCTTCAAACAATAAAATTTTCAATTTCAGAATAATTGAAATGTAGGATTGGATGATGTTAGAGTTTTTCAGGGTTTGAGTTGCTAGGGTTTCACAGAAGCGGAAGAAGAAAACAACATACCCCTTGCCACATCACCAAATTGACGATGTCAAGAAAAAATTTAGTTTTACTAACGGTTCGAAATCTCGGATTCCTTATGAGACTCATAACCCATTTTAAAAATGACCAAAACCATGATGTACCCTTTTAAAGTATACTCTAACTATAATGTAGGAAACAAGATGGGAAGATATTAAAGGAAGAAATGAGATGTAGGGTATGTCCTACAAAAATAAAAGTAGGGAAAGACATGATAATATTTTTTTTGGTATTGAGTTTTTTCGCTGTATAGTATTGTTCTTTATTATTGTTATTATTAATATTATTATTAATATTAGTATTAATATTAATATTAATATTAATATTATTATTATTATTATTTTATTATTATTATACGCATCCCTTCTTAAAAAAAAGGGCTTAAATGTAGGATTGGGCTATTATTGTATTTATACTGCATCAAAAAGTTACCATGGGCTTGTGAAAAGGGTCTTATTGTTGACATGAAAGCCCATTTTCCTTCGGCAAATACACGAAACTACTCTTCTTAGCGAAATTTCATTTTACATGCGATTTTTTCATTTTTTTTTCTCTTAAGAACTAATTCTATATTTGATACATTTTCAAGGGCGACATCTAGAAAAAAATGCCATATTCGGGTGCTAACTTTGCATTTAGCCTGAGTAAAATACGAAGTTAAATTGGCAAATATTGGTGTTAAGTGGGATGATATCTAAGTAATGAAATATTTAATACTTGCAACTTCTAAAACTCTTTAATTACAAAATACTTTTCCTAGTCTTTAAGAAGTATGTCTATCCAATCCAAATCATAGGCAAGTGGTGTCACATAAGGATATTTTGTTTACTGCCTATGTCAGACCCTAACCCTAGCCACCGTCAGCAACCCCAACCCCTTCTGGCCAGATCCATGCCAGCCGGCAATAACCCCACCCTGCATTCCCTTCCTCAGCCCTACCGCACCAATCCTTTGCCAGCCCATAGCCGAAACCTACCTAGCCATTCTCGCCCCTTTTCCCAACCTACACCACGAAATCACCCCCTAACCACAATTGCGATTGGTAGATTTAGGCTCTGTGCCTATAAAGCAAGATACGGGAGGCATCAACGTCTCTCCAACCACGCAAATAAGGTTGTTTTGGGTGCAGGTAAGAGCAGGTTGTTTGTCGAGTTGCCAAGGGATTCATGATCGTATGCTCAGGTTGTTGTTCTAGATTCTAGGCCATTGGAATTACACCTAAACCGAACTATTGAGAAGGCATAATGGGATCATTTTTCTTGCTTTGATAATGTTCGTAAGAGTAATCTCAAACCGGACATCTTCCCTATTGTATGAGACAGAAACTTCACGGTGAATTTATCATGCCGGTAAGCGGTGACTTAGTGGTTATTTCGTTTCATTTTGAAGAAGCCTTGGCAGGTTTCTTGGAAGGAAATTGGCTATCTCTTCATGACTTATTTGATGAGGTATTTCGTACTCTTCAGATTTTATACCTCAAGAGCAACTATGTAATGTGGATTTCTTTGGTTTTCTACCTGCTATTATCATGGAACCCTTGATTAAAGATGTGGAAGCCACTATGGGAAAGTTGATTTCCATTGATTATAACTTTGAGAAGTCGGATAACCTTGATATTATTTCTTGTGTGATGAGTGTCCCGTTGGGTGTTTTAGAGAAAAGGATCAATGTCTCGATCGGAGGAATTTGTCATGCTCAGAGACAGAATTAGAGGCTACATGAAATGACAGATCCTAGCAGCTACAGGTCTTGGCTTCGGGTAGTAGGCCATAGGGTAGTGAGAATGTTATCCTGTCATTGGTTATTGGATCAGCCCGGAATGAATCAGAGTCTATGGCTGTACCAGAAACACAGTTCTCAACTTTTAGATTGTCGAGACCCAACATTATGAACATGAACAGGATCTTTATCGAGGCTCATAATCAAATACCTAGTGAGGCTCTTCTTGCTTGGTTTGACGGATTTAGATTGGGTCTTTTCAAGGAGAGCTCAAAGTCATTAGTAATGGATGCAATTTGGGGCCGTGTGGAGTCATAATCGAGATTCTTTGATAAGGTTTTATTTCATTTTATCATGTCGCTATCTTTTATTAGTTGGAATTGTCATGGGGGAATTGCAAATAGTATGAAGCAACAATTTATCTTGTCATGTACTTAGAAATTTAATTTGCATTTCATGGTTTTGATCAAACTAAGGTTGAGTCAATTAGAGATGTAACTTTTTCGAAACTATGATGTCACAACGATTTGGATGCTTGCTATGTGAGTTTTCAGTGGCTATATAGGGGTTTGGCAATCTATGTTAGACATGATGTATGCCCTAGAGGTAATTAGGACGATATGTCTTTATTAGCTATAATGTACAAATAGTTTTGAATTATTAATAATAATTAAAGGCATCTTTGTTACTTATCAGTGCTTCTTTTTATTGGATCTCATTGGTATCATATATGTTTGGATATGTATATGCGCATTGATGAAAACGAAGTCCGTTACTAATTCATAGTGTAAAAGTGCAAGGATATAGTGGGAGCTATGTGGAGTGAGAACTGCACATACGTATTACTATGAATAGTCTAAATATCCCTAGTCGTAGTTCCATTGAGACTAGACATCAATGGAGCGGATAGACTAACATGTGTAGGCTTACTCCTTAGATTAGTTCCAAGTAACCAATCTCATTAGCTGAAGGTGGTATCTTGAGTTAACATGAATGTATTCAGATAATACATTGGAGATCGTCGTAAGACAGACATTCGGAAATAACTATATCCATGTGTTGGTGTGATGTCTTATTGCAGTAGCAGCACGAGTATCCTTAGACCTGAGATACCGGCTACCTTATGTAGGAGTTGCTATACTTTGAGTCATACTTATTCATACCCAGGCGATCAGGATGACACGGGTGTTACGAGTATAGCGATGATCACATGTTGGTAAGCTGTGTAGTCAAGATGGGATTCATTGCTCCTGATATAGTAATATAATGGAGATGTACCCTAGGGCCCCTTATTGAAGTGACACACTCATAAACCTCTTATCAAAGTATACGATTGATGGAATGGGTTTCTAATTGATCAAGATACAAAATGATCGAGTGGTGTTTTTTCGTGAACAAGTATAATTCCAGGATAGCTACGGCTATTACATGAGCTGACACTTAATCTGAGCTCAATAAACTAGATGGTACTTAACCTAATAGAAGGAGTGTATTGTACTGGTTACTACTGTAGAACCAGATCAAGTCACAGGTACGTGATGCCTTTGCTAGAAAGCCCATTTGATCGTCTAGAGGTATTGGGTTCCATAATGGTCTGAAATACTAAGCCTAAAGGTTCCGAGCGGGAAGCCAAGTTTAGGTTAACCTCTAGCGGCTCTATACTTTGGGATTCTATAAGTTCACACACTTTGGGTCTTTATCGGACCATGTAAAGAACCTATGGATTGGGTCTATACCGAAAACGTAAGTTGAGAAATCAGTGAGAAGAATTATTAATTGATTTAATTAATAATTAACAGATATAATAAAAAGATAGGGAAAAGGTTGCATGAAGCGAGCAAGGGATTTTTCCTTTGCTAGTGTGCCCTAAACTGAACACGGGTTGTTCAAGCTGGGCTTGCGAGAAAGCCTGCAATCCGCAGCTTGCGGATAAGGCAAGCCTGCTAAGGCTTGCCTTGTGCTGGCCACGGGTCAACCCTCGGGTATCCATACCTGCGCTGTTGACCTGCTATACATGGGATGGGATTTATCCCATCCCATGTAGAGTTTTAAGGGAAGTCTATCACTCCCCCTTTTTCCCTATATATATAGGCTTCAAAGCCTCATTGATTTATACACACCAAAAAGCTTTGAGCTTGTTTTCTCTATGATTTCTTTCTCCTCTTCTTTTGTTGTGCGAGATTTTCCACGAGTTTCTCTAAACAAATTGAAGAGTTCTTTTAGAAAGGTCTAAGTTTAAGTGAACTTTCGGTTTTGGATTTTCTGGTTGATTTACAAGTAGTCTAGCAACTACTATTAATCGACGGGTTCTACCTCTTCGAGGTTTTGGTCAGTGAAGATCCATGTGGATCAATTCATAAAGGCTCTCCTAGTTTGGAAGCTTGTGCTGTCAAAATTACTCGAGGGGAAGGCCGCTACCAAAAGAGAGATCAAGCATGCATCAACTGGTAATGCTTTAATCATTAGATGCTAGGTTTCTTTTATATGTTTTATAAACATGAAAGCATTTCTGGAATGTTTTAACTTAGATTATATCAATCATGGCATGCTAAGGAGATCCTCAAGTTAATTTTAAGTTTTTGATTTCTGCCTTGCAACCTATGCATGTTCAATTATTTTTTTGATTAACCAACAGTGGTATCAGAGATTGCTTTATGCTATGCATGATTGATTGTAATATGTTAAAATGTGATTTTCTATGAATTGATTAAAGTATACTATGCATGACTGAGGTTTTAATTCCTATTATAGAAAATGATGTGATAACTAGATTAAGGTTTTTCTCAAACTTAGTCTAAGTGATTATCATATAAAATTAGCAATGTTTTACCACATGGGTAAATGCTTTAATTAAGGGTCATCCCTTACTTTACTTAATTAAAGAATGAAATCTTTAAATCATAATTATCCTTAGTATAACAAATCAAAGTGCCCGTGGTAATTTTGGTAAGGAATGGACAAGGCTGCTTATTCACTTCAAGGGGGCCTCTCCTACCTGAAAATTATCATCGGTATTAGATTCAAGTATACCCGAGGGATGCATATAACTTAATCTATTTCTAGTATGGATATTTATTCTGCATATGGTTTTACAAACGTGGTTTAAGTTTTTAATATTAAAACATGTAGACATAGGTGCAAAAAAAACTTAAACATGAACATTGTTTAGCGTGCTATGTGGAGTCTTGTTATAATGGAATGATTATGATATACCAGTCAGAGCATGTTTCCCTTAGAGTTAATAATTCCTAATAGCCCAGAATTATTATTTCATAATCATATCCATTGTATAAGACCTAGACTAGGGCGAGACTAATGGTACCAATGAAATCCCTACAACTATATTAAGGCAGAAAAATATCTTCCCGTCATAAGTCATGATACGAGCCTTATTAACAGATGTAAGCACATGTACAACATGCCATCCCTTGACATGTGCTTGGTCATGAGACTAGATGGGGTTCATGCCTTAACCAAAGAGGGTTAGGTGTCCATATTATTGGAGCTAATGCCGAATTGGAGACACATTTGAGGAGACGTACAATTGGGTACGCACATCTCGAGAAAGAGAACTCAGATTGATTAGCAATTGCAAGAGATGCAAATGGATGGTTCCAACCATGGTTATATTGTTATGACTTGACCTACGATAGTGGGGGTTATAATGAGTAACTATGGATGCTACCTACTAAGAAAAATTGGTTCAACTAGATTTCCCGAATTTGAATAGAAGAGGCTATTTAAATGTCAATAAAATAGTAGGAAATTATATGTTTAATTAAAGACCTTATATTAAATGCATGTACATATGCTAATGTCTAAACAAATTCTATCTTATATCTAGGTTGAATAAAGAACACTAATACTAAAAACGCATCCAATCGACAGCCATTTTTTCAAAGGAGACAATTTTCATGAGTGGTTCGAGTGTGTGGAAAGGTTCCTGAAGAGCCTTGACTTGGATTATGTTTTGGATAATCCATACCTCGAACCCCCAGGAGAAGTTCCATTTATTTATCAAATCGATAAGTACGTGAAGTACAAAAGGCATTGTGATTTCGCAAAGATTTTCATGGTCAACATAATGCTTCCAAGGTACAGGGATCTTTGCAAAAATATGGACTTAGAGTCTATAATTATGCAACTTGTAATGATAGATGAACTTGAAACATTCATGCTATCCATAAGTCTAGGGGCTGACACCTCAACGGTTGAGTTTACCATGACTGTTTCTGATAAATCTGAACAATTAAGGATATTGGGAATTATTTATGAACAAGAAACCTTAAAACAAATTGTATTGAAAAGTCTACCTCCTAGGTATGATAATTTCAAAACAGATTTGTATGGTATCGATGATCATTGTAATATTTTCGAGATGGTGGAGTTATTGGATCAATATGATATATACAGTTTAAAAATAAACTTGAGAATCAACTTGTTGTTGAGGATTAGAAGATAAAAAAGCCTAGAACTTTCAAGGTTAAAAGAAGACTCATGAAACTTGCTAAAATGAAATGTAGCTTAAGAGCTCAGATTTTTGAACAAGTGAAGAAGAAGCCAAGTCAGGCATCTACTTCAGGTATGTTCATGATAGAGAGTTTCTCTATAGTTCCCTATGAGTCTACTTGAGAATTAGATATTGGTTATGGTACTCATATCTATAATTCTGTACAGGGATTGCGGAATAGTAGAAGGCTTGCAAAGAGGGAAATGGACCTAAAAGTTGGAAATCGAGCATGGGTTGCTGCAACAGTTGTAGGGACATATAGTCTTCGTTTGCCTAGTGGCTTAGTTTTAGTTTTGAATAATTGCTATTATACTCCAACTGTCACTGAGAATATTATTTCTATTTCACTTCTAGGAATGGAAGGATTTGAAATTTTATTTTCTCATAATAAATGTCAAATTCAACATGTCAATATTCTTTATACTTATGGAATATCTTTGAATGGCATATATGTTCTAGTTACTAAAACTAAAATTCTAAAAATGAACATTGTTTAGAAATCAAAATTAGATAATGAGAAATCCTCATACTTATGACATTGTTGTCTAGGCCACATAAATGAGACTCGCTTAACTAAGTTACACAAATGTGGAGAGACCTAGGCCCAATGGAATGGGCTTCCTATGGTGTGTGCGAACCTTGTTTAAAAGGGAAGATGACTAAGAAACCTTTCAAAAGAAAGGGTCAGCATGCTACTAGTACTTTGGGAATGACACATTCCAATGTATGTGGTCCAATGATTGTTAAGACACATGAGGGTTTCGTCTACTTCATAACCCTTATTGAAGATTATTCACGATATGGTTATTTGTACCTTATGAGGCAGAAGTTTGAAAGTTTTGATGCTTTTAAAGAATTCAAAACTAAAGTAGAGAAATAGCTTGGGAAAAGTATCAAAACCCTTCGATCTGATCGAGGCGGTGAATAATCAAGCTAGGAGTTTCAGGATTATCTAAGGGATAATGGTATTTTGTTCCAATGGACACCTCCTTACATACCCCAACATAATGGAGTAAGGGAGAAATCAAACCCTACTTGATATGGTTTGGTCCATAATGAGCCAAGCAGAACTCAACAGATCTTTTTGGGGTTATACACTTAAAAGCGTTGTTTATTTACTAAACAAAGTGCCCTCTAAATTAGTTAATCAAACTCTATACAAGTTATGCTATGGTAAGAAACCCGCTATTTCTCACTTGAGAGTTTGGGGATGACCTACGTACGTTAAAAGGATAAGTTCAGATAAGCTGGGTGCTATGTCTGATAGATGTCTATTTGTAGGTTACCCTAAGGAGTCTATAGGGTATACCTTTTATGATCCCAAGGAACTGAAAGTCCTTGTTTCTAGAAATGCTCAATTCCTCAAGAATGAGCATATACTTGCCAATGCTAGTGGGAGAATTCTTGAGTTACGCACTCAAGTAGATCAAATAAACAGTCAAATGATATACCTACACTTATTACACAAGAGAGTGTAATCATGGAACAACCTATTATAACATT